>PPHD01000722.1:391-26143 GCA_002909625.1 Bambusicola thoracicus
GGCATCTCCCTCCCTGTGCCCCCCCCCCACTTTTGGGCTACGGAGGAACTTCTCGATTTTTGGGGAGAGGGGATGCTGGGCGGTGCCAAGCGGCTCTCCTATCTCCAGCAGCACAACTTGGCTCCTGGAGGAGCCGTGCATCCAACAGGCAGTGGGCACGGAGAGGTTCGTGGCCCATCTGCACTGCTTTTCTGGCTCCCACCCCCGGGCTTTGCTTTGCTGGATCTGCCTGCAAGGTCGTCCCAAAAACGCGGTGCAGCCTGAGGGCTGAGGAGTTGGGGAATCTGTGGTGTGTTCTGGTGGTGAGCTGTTTGCTCACGCCCTGCTGCCCCTGGGGAGGGATTTGCAAAAAAATATATATATGTATGCATATACACTTTGTATGTAATAAAGCAAAGCGGGGGGAGGAGAAGGCAGGAGCCGTCCCCAGCTGGCCGGCAGCACCAGGCTGTCAGTCTGCGTTAGTCTCCTCGCAGCCATCTGGAGGGGCTGTGAGAGCGGGGTTCCCTCCGGGGGGTCACATCCTGCACCGGCTGCCCTCGCAGCTCAGGCTGCAGATGAGGGGGATGCAGCCGGGGGTGCCCCCAAGCCCCATTGTGCCACTGTGGATGTTTGATCCCGAGGGCTCCGGTTGCCCTGGGGTGGTTTTGGGGTGCGGGGAGCCCTGGAGATGAGGATGCATTTGCACAGGGGATGGCATTGCAGTGGGAACGCTGCAGCTGTCCTGGTGTCTGCTGTGGGTGGAGGGCAGCGTTTGGGCACTGTGTGCCCTGAGCATCCCTGCTTGGTTCACCTTCTATGCAGCAGGACGTTGTGTGGGGCTGGGGGCTTGTGAGCAGGGGATGTGCTCCAGCAAAGCAAGGGGAGGTGGGCAGCGCTCAAACTTCTCTCTGCTGGGCCCGCTGTTGCAGGGAGAGCCGCTGGGATGGAGCGGTGCGGGCTGCTTAGCATGCACAGCACACAGCGAGACATCGCTCCTCTTCGTCTTCCTCCCATCGCCCTCCTCAAGCTCCTGCTGCCTGTGATGCTGCTGGGAATGCTGGCGCTCTGCATCCTGCTCCTCCTGGGGCTGCCACCTCCGTGGGGAGCCCAGACTGGGCTGTGGGCAGCCGTCCTTCTCCTTGCTTCCCTGATGCAGAATCTGTGCCTCTTTTAGTGCTTTCTTCTGTCTCCTTGCAGCCCTTTTCCCTGCTCATCTCTCATGCTTCTCTTCATTCTCCCATCAAAGCCTGCAGATCAAAAAGTTGAGATTTTTTTTTTTTCCTCCTCGGTTTTTATTCCCCTCTGCAGCAGCGGGGTGGGCTGCCTCCCCCTAACTGAAATCCTTTGCACCTCCCCCCCCTCCCTGCACTCAGCCCTTCGTGCAGTGTGGGTCCCACAAGGCCCTGAGTCACTGCGGGGTGGGAGCGGCTGGAGCTGCAACACAGTGTGGGTTGGGGGGGGGCAGAGCCACGGGGCGGGGAGAGACGGTGGCATAGGGCAGCCAAAAGTTTGGGGCTTTTTTGGAAGCTGGGGGCTGCTGGGTCATCAGTGCTGCATGGGAGAGAGTCCCCCTGGGAGGCTGCGTTGCATAATAGTGTTTGGAAGAGTCATTTCAAGGAAATAAAGTTGCAAGCAGAAGTCATTTCGGTTTTTAGTGAAAACTTTCAAAGTGGGTTTTGAGTAATTGGGCATCCATTCAGCCCCGGAGGGAGCGTGTGCATTTACATGCGTGTGTGCATTGGCAGATATGCAGCAGCCCCCTGCTGCTGGAGTGATCTTTTCCGCTATTCACAGCGTTCCTTTGAATTTTTACTTTCCTACCTGATGGTGGAACTGGTTTGTGGCTGAAAGCGTGAAAATTGTTGTCGTGCAGGAAAGAACTGTTTTGCACATCGCTACTCCAAACAGCTCAAGAGATCCGTGCTGCCCTCTGCGGCAGTTTGTCAATACTCCGGGTCATTTACCTATTTGCAGCCAAACAAACAATGAGGAGAGTGGCTTGTGAGTGCGCTTGAGAGTGGAGAGGAGCGTGAAGTGGGGTAATTCAGGAGTGCTTGGACGCCTGTATTTATGTAAGCATCCATAGGCTTGCAGCTTTTGTTGTTGGTTTTCTTTCCCTCTCTCCTGGTGCTGGTGGCACATAGGGAGCCAGGGGCTCCGGCCCCGGTGCTGGGGGATGAGTGCTGCTTGCAATGCAGCGCCCCACAGCTCTTCTGCATGATGTGAAACAGTGGCAGTGGGGATGTGGAGTGCGCTTGGAGGCTGCGTTCTCTCTTCCCAGAGCAGAGGGGATGCTCGTGGCTGTGCCCTTATTGCCACCCAGCTGTGCTTCTGAGGGTGGGTGCGAAAATCACAGTCCATGAGAGGAGGGGAAGGAATCCCTCAATCAGCCACGCGCGAAGGGATTAACCAGGCTAAAAGGTCAGCAAAGATTTAGCCAGGCCTTTAGCATCAGTAAGCCAAGAATTATGGGAATTTGATTTACAAATTAGCATAAAGACCTTATTCTAATAAGTGCACATGCTGCAGTAGGTATCTAAAATAATAGCATATGTCAACATCATACACCGAGCAGTCCTTACTTGGAAGAACTATTTGCCCCCTCAGTGTGGTTGGGCTGCAGATGGCACCTGAAGGGGAACGGGGCCAGAGCAGCACAGAGACATTGGGGTGCTGCCATTGGGAAGGGCAGGGTTGGGGAACGCGGCGTGGGATGGGGCTGCAGCCTCAGCAGGGCTGGAGGGAAACCTGGCAGCTCCTGCACGGAGGTAATTGCACTAATGAACGTGTATCAGAAAAATTACGGGTATCGACGTCTTCTGGTGAGCACCCGGATTTATTGTTCCCTGGGGGGAATGCTGGATGTGGCTTCCTTGGTGGTTAATGGTTACCACGCAGGTCAATAGAATGTGATATTCACCCCAACGGCAGAAAATAGCTATTTAATAGGTAATAACAGTAATAATCAATACCGACATGATTAGATAACCTAGTTAGGTGTAGTACATAAAAGAGGGGTGTGCAGCGTGGGTACTCGATGGCCTGATTTGGAGCACTGCTGAACATCTGTCACTCTTGTTGATTCTAACTGGAGCTGCAAGCAGGGATCCGGCACCTCTGGAAACCAGGCTGCTGCCGGGGATTAATTGGCACATTTTTAAGATTCAGCAGAGTCAACGGGAACCCCAACAGACCTCTGTCATGGGAAGGGTGCACTGCGCGTGAATGGGACCGAAGATGTTGGGTTGGCTGAGCTGGGCTGTGTGGGCGCTGTGTGCAGTGCTGCAGGGGGGGTTGTGTGTGTGTTCCTCACTGCTTCCCTGCATGGGTGCAGCTCTGGGGGTGCTGGGTGCTGTGCACAAGGCTCCTCCTCTCAGGTGTGATGCATCAGAGGGACCGTGCCGGGCAGCTCCCAGCAGCCTTCCTGCCAATGGTTGGGCGCTCTGGGGGCTGCCACCAGTTTTGGGGTGTCCCAATGCTCAGCGAAAACCGCTTTTTTCCTCATCTCATTTGGAGCATCATGGTAGCCTTGGCTGATGGTTATTCCATCTGCCCGTTGTGCTCGCCCTGTTGCGCGTGAGATGAGCGCATTTGATATTCCAAGTGTCTGCTTCGTTTATTTCTCTTGCTGTTTTTGCTTAAAAATATCCGTATTTGTGATTTCCTTTCCCCCAATTTATTTTTTCTCTATGAGAAGAAGAATTGATCAGTTGACAGATCTGGGTCAAGGCAGCAAGCAGGGCTGGCTGCGATAAGCCAGGGTGGAGGTGGAGAGGATGGCTGTAGCCAACGTGCCATGAAGGAGATGTCCGTATGGCCACAGAGTCAGAAAAAAACCTTTTGGCATTTCTTCCCAAACTTCTGAAGGGGCAGGAGAGGGTGAATTTTCTTTGCCTGTTCCTCAGCCCAATGGATGTCTTCAATAGAGCAAAGCCCCGAGGAGGGTAAAAGTGATTGTTTTTGGGTTGTCGGTTGTGCTCCTTTGATGCGTGGTGGCAAATCTGCTTTTGCTCAGTGGGACCAAGCCATGATCCCTCTCAGATGTTGATGGCAAAGGCTTGGAGCTGTGACTTGGGCTGGAGTTCTTGGTTTCGACTAGAGGCCAAGAGGAGCAAGATGCCAACTTTTGGGATTCAGAAACCCAAGCAGTGCTGATGTCTCCATCTACAGCTGGCATCCTGCACCTCTGCGTGTGCATATTCTCATTCCTTCAAGTAGCAAAGAGCACAGAGGACGAGCCCTCCATCACTGCATCCCTGGGGCACCCTGATCCCAGGTGCTGGAGCCCTTTTGCGTGGTGCACGCTGTGCTGCTGACACACTCAGGGCTGCATCCGCCTCCCTCTGCCTTCTCGATGTGCACACCTCACTCCTGGTTAATAATAAATCAGAGGTGCTGCCTTCAGTGTGCTCTTATCTCCTGCCAAGAAGGATAGCATGGATTTTTGATGTGCTTACAGTTAATATGTCCAATGCTGAAAGCTGTTGTAAATTAATTGACCTTTTGACCCGCCTTGTCCCGCTGGCAGTTCCCACTAAAGGCAGTGCTCCGTTCTTGGCATCCTCCCCCCTCTGCTTTTTCCTTCCTCCACCTCCTGCATGCTTTGCTTGCTGAGCAGGGTTGGGTGGTGGGGAGCGTGGCTCTGAGTATTTGCCTTAAGATGCTGGGGAGGTGCTGATGGAGCTGGTGGTGCCTTGTCCCTGCAGACACCCTGGGCAGGCTGGACGGGGCTCTGAGCACCTGGTGGAGCTGTGGGTGTCCTGTTTGTTGCAGGGAATGGGACCAGATGGCCTTTAAGGTCCCTTCCAACTCAAACCATTCAGTGGGAGTGTGGTTCTGCCTGAATCCTGCAGTGAGTTGGGCTCGTTGCGTGCTCCATCCTTACCTTGCCATAAGGACACCACCTCTTTCCTCTCTTCTCTCTGCTCTACCTTGTATTCCCTTTGCAAAAGGGGTCTTTTCCTCGCGATGCAATTGTGCAGCACGGAGCATGAAGAAAGCTCCTTCCCAAGCTAAGCCAAGCTTGCAGTATCCCAGGCCCTCAGGTATGCCCTGCTGTGACTCACAGTGCAGAGCAGCAGCAGCCAAGGAGTGGGAAACCCCGCAGGAAATGGTGCAATGTTGGAAACAGAGCAAGCTTTTCCATCCAAAGGCATGGATTCCCAGCGATAGAAAAACGTGGGGGAAATAGGGGTTGATTTCAAGTGTTTTTTGCTCCAGATCCGAGCTTGCTTATGCACAAAGTTGTGAAGCTATTTCAAACAAAATAGCAATGCGAGGGCTGCGTTCCAGCAGTACAGAAGAGCCTGCAGTCTCGCGCCTCGTTCCATTTTTATTATTATTCCTTCTTCAAAACAGACCCTCTGCTAATGTTTTGATTTTGTCAGAAGCGGCATTCTTGATTTAAAGACCTGGTTTGAAAGCCAAATCCAACCCGCCTCATTGGAAGCACGACAAGCACTTGAAGTGTGAAGCGAGGTTCATTAATACTGCAGCATTATCCGGCCCTTTGAGCGGGGCTGTATGCATTGTTTTCCCCTCTTTGGGAGGCTGTCTGGTGGATAACGCTGAGTTGCTGGGTTTGTGTGGTTGCTTTCAGGCTTTATTCCCATTCTGCAGGACAGATGGTGTGAAGAGATGAGAGGGGTGCCTACATGAGACTTTTTGCTCGGTCAATCCCCGAAGCCGGCACCGGGGTTTTGATGGCAGTCCAAGGAGCGACAGGGCCGGTTTTGGCTTTGGCATGAGTGACATCTCTCTTAATGAGGCTCTTTTTGGAACAGTGCTGCGGGCAGCGGGAGCTGCTGGACAGCCAAGCTGTCATCGAATGCAACGTTGAAAAAATGGTATTATTTATTGTTTATGCTTTCTGCTGCTTTGCTACCCGTCAACACTTCCCGTCGTAGGTTCTCAGCTTCAAAACCTGACATCACATTAGCAGCCGGCTCCAAAGCCCCCAAATAATGCATAAACTATGATTATTCCTTCTGATCCACTTGTGTTTATGTAAATGGCTGGAAAAGCGGTTTTTGGCTTATTTCAGAAGCTTAAGGGATTCATAGCAAGCCTATTATTGAAAAATCAGAAAGTGAAAAGCAACTTCTGAGAGGAGGAATTAGCAGCTCAATGGCTGCGTGCATTGCGCTGCCTGCGCGGCTCAGGCAGTGGCACAGCTGGGAATTCCCCCTGGGATTCACTGCCACCCACACAGCAACAGGTTGTGCGGGGAGCCGGGATGCTCTGCGGGCTGCATGGGCTGGGATGGGGAATGTTTGTGCAGGATGTATGCAAGGGGTGCCTGCGAGGATGGGGGCTGTGTTCAAGGGATGCCCATGAGGGATGCAGGATGGCCACAAAGGATGCTGGGTATGCGTAAGGGAGGTGGGGTGCTGGATGGGGTGTCCCTGTGGGATGCTGAATGTGCTGCACCTCGCTCTCTGTGACTGTGTTGGGTGTTCCTGCGTTTGGGCTGAAAGTGCCTTCTTCAAGCTAGGTGATTGGGACAGCACCCGGTGCAAACCTGCTGCTCTGCGGGGTGGCTGTAACCTGCCAGTGCATATGGTGAGCAATATGGAGCTTGGAAGAAGCCAGGAGCTCCAGAGGATGCTGTGGGCTCCAGAGAAAAAGGTTTACCGTAGAGTCCCAAAGAAGAACCCACTGAAGAATCTGAGGGTGGTGAACCCAAACACCAAAAGAATGCAATGCAGGGCCATTCTGTACCGTGCTTAAAATGACAAACTCCAGGAGAAGAGGGCTGAGGTCTCAGCTGAGGCCCAGGCAGAGCCAGGACTGCAGCAGGGGGCACAGCTGAGGGCAAGGCTGAAACAGCAGCACCGGGCAGCACTCAGGCACCTGAGTTCAGAAACCTGTAGTGTGGATGCACAGCTAGTAGATTATATTGGAACAGTGATGGGAGCTGGGGAAAAAGGAGTGGTGTGGTGGTGGTTGTTGTCTTACTGAAGGGTCCCCCAGCAGGGTGTGTGTAGGTTGGTTATTAGGAAACATTTGTTCTTTGAAGGACTGGTGATGCATTGGCCAAGGGAATGGTGTGGTCACCACCCGGGAGGTGTTCCAGGATCGTGGCACTGAGGGCTGTGGTCGGTGGGCATGGTGGGGTGGGGTTGGCCTGGGGATCTGAGGGATCTCTCCCAGCCCTAATGATTCTGTGCCCAGGAGGGGTGCAGGATGCACACAAGGGATGCTCATGAGAGATGCGGGGTGTGTACATGCTGGTGGTGCTGGGGAACACCTGCGTGCCCCATATGGGTCTCCCCACTGTGCATGACCCTCATCCCTCTGCCCCAGTGAGGATGCAGATATTGGGCACGTCCTCCTCAGGGCCCCTCCGGCCGCCCCGCTGCCTCATCCCTCCTCTCCTGCTGCTTTTCTTTCCCTGCTTCGGTCCCTTTCCCCCCTTCCTTATGTTAATTTCCCACCTGAGCACCAAGTACTTTATAAATAGCAAATCTGAAATGAATTTCCTAGCAGCAATCATTATCTCCCTCGACAGCCATTAAACATTCACACAAGCAGAGCAAAATGACAAAGGGGATTGATTTTTACAGTATGTTGGGGGGGGAGGCAGGAGAAAGGAAATATGTTGACAAGGCTCTTTTTTTTCTCCCCCCCCTTTTCTCCCCCCTCCCTCCCAGATCCTCGATCTCGAGGAATTTAAAATCACCCAACGGCTCCTTGCTGGGAGGGGACAAACTGGGGGGTAGAAACATAGAACTGCATGTAAGGAAAGCCCTCTGCCAGCTGGTAAACACGCAGTGGGTGCTGCGGAGATGGAGGGGTGGGCTGGGCTGGGGGGGCTCCGTCCCTGCAGAACAAATGCGTTGATGCTGAAGTCGGGCGAGCTGCTGCCGTATGAGGCACTGTAGCTGAAAATTTAACTTTGATTTCAATTTTCATATTTGTCAGCAATAATTAGATTCAAGAAATGTTTTTGCCGCTGTTCTAAAATACTAATAAGTAGGAGCCTTTGTAGTAGGGCTAATGGAGTCTTTTTTTTCCTAGTGGGCTAGAAAAATTCCATTAAAGGGAAAAGTCATACTATATTACCGTGCTTCAACATGCATTGGCTTCGCCACCGCCGTAATATCTGTGCTGGGAGACAGCGGCTCTCACTTCTGGCTGTGGCAGTGGGGCTGGCATTGCAGCCGGGGCTCTTTGGGGGCTCTTTTGGGGCAGCTGAGGGCTCTCAAAGCACTCGTGGGATGATACTGCACTGCTCCCCTGGCTGGTTCCTGCTGGCTTGCTTTGGCACTTGTTCTCCATGCTTCAAATCCATGTGGGATTTTTGAGGATGCTTTATGGGATTCCCCTTGCTGGCTGTGCTGTGCTCCTCCAGAGGGGAAATGAAATGCCACTCCTGCTTCAGCCCTGAGCGCTGTGTGTGGATGTCCTTGCTGCCACGTGCCACGCTTCATCCCCGAGTGATGCCCTAAAATAAAGAGAGATTAAATTTGCTGCCATTTGATGTGCGCAGCAAATGGGGGAAGCTCTGAGTTGCGTCGTTCTCGAGTTACTTCAGCCTATTAAGCAAACAAAAGCACTTGTGGAGTGAGAAATGGAAAGGGCCAGCACGGCCCGATTAATCCTGGCTGTACGATTCCATTAATAAGCCAGCTTTTAATAGGTGGCTCTTTCCAGGAGCTGCTGGGACGGAGAATTGATGCATTCTCTGTAATTGTGTTGCGACTAATAGGATATGAAGAAAATTGTATGGAGGAGAACCTGTTCTTTTGCCACCGTTTTCCAATCAGTTGAAATAATGCCTTGCTCTGGAGGAGCCCACAGGGCAATGATACTTAAATTTCAATAGGAGCAGCAGCGTTTTCAGTTCCGGCACGGGTGGGGATGCAGGGAGTGGGGATGGGAGCTCTGGGATCCCTATGGAGGGCATTCTGTGGCACGGGAACACCCCTGGCATCCCCCCCAGCCCCTGCATTGTCAGCACGAGGGCCCTTCGCCCTCTGCAGTCGCCGTGCTTCCTTGGGAGAGCAGCCGAGGATGTCGTATCTGGAGGAGCACATGTTGGAGAGAGGGAAACACGAAGCTGATGGCTGCAAATTGCTGACAGCCTCTGGTTCCTGCAGCTCTGCGCTGGGCAATCCGGAGCAGTTTGTGTCTGCTGCAGAGCTGATTGGGGGCTGCTTGTTTTTCCCTCTTCCTCCCCATTTGTATGCACGCTCTGACCCTTGGCTGGGAGCAGGCTGCACAGTAAGTACAAAAGCAGGGGGAGCCGAGGCACGGTTCAGCTGAAATCCCCGGGGAGACAGATGTGATTGCCTTACAGAAATGGCTCCAATAAGGCCAGAAAGGGATATTGCTTTTATAGCTTTTGGGATATAAAACATTTAGGAAATGTGATTGACTGGCAGAGCCTAATTTATCATGTGCCCGTTTCTCTCTGCCTCTCTCTCCCCACCCCAACGCAGCAGCACGCTCAGATGGGCACGGCTGCGCCTCTCCCTTTCCACCTCTCTTGTGCACACAGCGATGTGCAAACCGGCCCTGCTGCTGTGTGCACGTGCACACCCAGCACACGTTCCCGGTGCTCCTGACTCCTTGTCCCTCCGCCCGTGTCATGGATTTATCATCATTCTGCTAAGCGCCAGAACTCCTGTGGCTATTTATAATTAATGCTCAGAAACCTGCCAATCCATTTAATGACACTAGGAGGTCACGGCCTCCCTTATAGCTTCCCATTAATCATCATTAGAACAGTTCTGGGTTTTTTACATTCTTTTTAAATGTTAATTCACCTTTATAATGCTCCTTTCAGCTATGACTGTAAAGGGAGACTCTGTGGTGACTCCAGACTGTCTTGCCAGTGTGTGCAGGTGAAAGGCACAGTGGGACGATGGCACTTGATAAAGTCTCTTTGGATGGCTCCCGCTGGAATGAATCAGGCTCACAAACTCTGTGAGATGGGATTTCTTCACTGCCCTCTGCTGCCTGCTGCTCGCAGTGCTGCTCCGTGTCCCTCGTGCCTCCATCCCTCGGGTACCACCAAACCAGTGCTGATTGCTCCCTACCCACACAGACCCGCACTGCTGGGATCTGAGCAGCAAGGAGGTCCCGGAGGGGACTGCCAGCTCAGCGATGCTCCTGCACTGTGCTGGAGTCAGTGGGCTGCCTCAGAGCTCGCTCACGCCCCACGGACTGTGTTTGGGCAGCTCCTTGCCGGGGTGCATTTGGATTTTGCCCATCCATGGGTTGGTTGTGGTTGCTGCATCCCTTTGGCATCTTGTGGTGTGGCACTTTGCCAGCCTGGAGGTTAAAAAACTACAGTGGGAGGTGCAGGGCTGTATAGGGGGGAGTCCATCTCCTTCTCTGCTGCCTCTGTGCAGTCAAGGAGCCCTGAGCCTTTCCCCCATGTCCCAAAGCACTGGGATGCTCTGGGAGGCAGTGCAGCGGTGCAGCAGAGGGGCCTTACGGAGATGTCACGTTGCAGTCTGGAGGAATGAAAGCTCTGACTGCAATCTGGTTGCTTTTGGCAAAAGACAACCCTTCCTATGTAGCCCTCCCTTGGCTTGCTGTCATCCCCTGCCTGGAGTCAATCTGTGCTTGCCATTAACGGGAACGGGTCTGAAGTGATGCTCAGCTCATCCTCATTCTGGCTTTGGTGCCCTCAGGAATGTCCGTGGTGTGGTCAGGCACAGCTTTGCAGCAGGCAGGCTTTGCTCCAGATGCAGTAATGCATGGAGCCATAGGATCCTTTCCCGCAGCCCCACATGGGTTTGGGAGGGGAAAGGTCCATGCTGGAAGTTCTGGTGGGGCATGGAGGACTCCTCCCCTGGTCCTGGTGGGAGCCCAGCCCAGCTTCTCTGAGTAAATACGCCAGCAGCATTTGGCTTAATGAACTGTGGCTTTTAATAAATGGCTCTTATCTTGCTGAAGTGCTGCTAAATTGTCAGGATTTAAAATTAGCCTAATAGATTTGCGGGCAATGTTTTATTCACTGGTTAGTTGGGAAGAGGCAGGGAGAGGGGGGACGAGATGGCTCCACCCCACCCTCCCTGAATTACACAACAGTTATTTATTTGTTTGGGCCGAAGGGGAAATGTTCTGGATTAATGTGTGATGCCTCAGCACCTGACTTAATGAGAATTTAGAGACCCATCCCAAAGTGATAGGCTCCAATTAATCACGCGGTGGCCCCTCTGCTGGGCTGTCCCTGGAATGTATTTTTCACGTCGGTGTTGTGGCACCCACTGCTGCCTGTCGGGAGGTGGGGATGGGCCCTTCCCTTCGGCTGTGAGCTTTTTGGGTGCTGTGCGCCACTCCTAGCAGCTTCACGCCGTGCCAGCACTGAAGTGGAGCCCCTATCTCCATGTGTGTGCATGTGCAACTTGAGCAAAGTTGAGCTCAGCTTCTGCTGCATCCCATGAAGTCGCTTTGTGCCTTTTGAAAATGCAGAGCCAGTTACCATCCTGTTGACAGTTCAGAGACATATGGAGGATTGGGACAGAAGAATGTTTTATAATAGACTAATATCAGATCTGGTTGGGATGAAAGATGCCAGGGAAATGTCAATCACTGGCATTATCCGAACAAACTGCTGTACCTGCCGAGATAATATTTAGCAATTATGTAGCACCCAACAAGCTCAAGCAGCACAGACGGTGGCTAATTAAATCTCCCAGGGCTTCCTTTGGGTGGGTGTTTTCCTCTAAGCACTGCCCTCCCTCCTCACAGGGAGTTGTGTGAAGCTGGGTACGCTTTTCACCCACCTCCTGGGTAGGGGGGCAGAGGAAGGATCTGGTCCTGCTGGAGATGTTCGGTCAGGGCGAGCAGTGCGTTCTGCTAAGCGACCCAGATAGCCCAGGGTGTATGGATGCTGAACACTGGCTGTGCTGGCCAACTGCCTCCTGTCCTTTCTAAAACTGGCGAGTTTGGGTGCAAACCCAACCAGCATCCCTCTGTGGTACAGTTTGCAGGGCTGGATGGGGAGTGTTGCACGTTGTCCCCAGCTTCTGGCTTGCCGGGCTGCTCTCATTCACCCTTAGTTATCTTTCCCCTATCCAACCTGCATCCCTCCTGCCAGCACGGCATCCTCAGAAAGCCTCGTGTCGGGCAGTGCATCCCCACGGACATCCCAGCTTGGGCTGGGGCAGCTGAGATCACAGCAGCTGTGAGGAAAGCTTTCAGCTCCCCCCCACCCGTGCTCTCCTCACCTTGCCCTTTGCACAGAGCATCCCGGCGCGGTGAGGCAGCGCTCTGCCCGTGACTTTGTGAAGGTCAGCGTTTGTGTCTGAAGTGGGGCCGGTAGTAGCGATGCGTGATGCACGGTGTCAGCCGTAAAGGAAATATTGTATATAAAAGATAAGTTTTTCCCTTTCTTGTGGCAGAGGAACAAGGCGCTGGGTTCATTTAGCATTCATAAAGTCTTGCTTTGGAAACGCCTTTAAGTACTGCTGAGGGAGACTTGAAGGAGCGTGTTTGAGAGTCAAATGCACATCTCCTTGGGCTCTCCTTTCATCTGCTTTAAAAAACACAATCTCTTTTTTTTAATCTTTTTTTCCCCCTCTGTAAAAATACTAATCTTCTCCAACAGCAGCAGACACCCAGGGTGCAGGCGCTCAGCAATTAGCTCAGTGAACAGAATAAGCGAGGAGCGGAGGGAAGGGGAGCCTCAGCCAAGTGCTGGGAGGACGACAAAATGCAGCCCGCTAATTAGGGGGCAGCGCGGGGGAAAGCTGGCTGCTTAATTCAGTGCAAAGCTGCTAAGTCACCAAGTGTTATCTGTCCAGGCAGCCAAGGCTTGGGGATCATGGGCTGACGTTGGGGAGAGAGGAGAACGTAGTGGGGAGTTTGGGTCTCGGGGTGGGTTGGAAACCAGGTGGCCCAAGCACTTGGTGAGGATGGGGATGGAGCACACAGCAGCGCGAGTTTGCAGCCTTGCAGTTGTAGAATCACAGAACCATTCAGGTTGGAAATGACCTCTCAGATCCCCCAGCCCACCCCACCGTGCCCACTGCCCTCATCCCTCAGTGCCACATCCCCACGGCCCTGCAACACCTCCAGGGATGGCGACCCCCCCTACACTCCTTGTGCAGCTGTGCCAATGCATCACCATTCCTTTGGAGAAGAAATGTTTCCTTATATCCAACCTGAGTCCCACCTCTTTTGGGAGCCATATGGAGCCTTTTGTTTGAGTGCTCCCACCACGCCACCTCCATCCTGCTGAGGCAGCTCCAGTGTTGCATGGGCTGAGGTTCAGCTCAACCTTTCCCTTTGGCTGAAACTTTTCCCCGTCCTTGAAATCTCTTCTCCTCCGCTCTTCACTTGAGGGAAGGGAATTTATTGCAATGAAATATGTTGTCTTGTGGCTTTTTATGAAAACAGCACATGTCATTGCCCCTGTTTCCTGGAGCCAAAGGATGTGGCTGGATTTCAAAAAGAAAAGGGCTGGATGATTTCATTATTGCTAACAACTGTTCCCACAAAGATAAGGACAGTTTAATCACATTTCCCGTGCAGAAGTACCCAGGGAACCAAGAGGGAACGTTTCCATTTGATTTTCTGTGTTGCCTGCTGTGGTTTGGTCGCCTTTGGTGCGGTGCGGTGCCAGATGGACCTGGAGGGAGCATTACGGCCATCGGGGCTCCACGGCCCAGGAGTGATGCTCCAGTCTGGCCTGTGGGTTTGTTTTGCTGCTGCAAAATCAGGGCAAGCAAAGGGGATGAAGTCGCCATATCTTCCTCCTGTTGTTTGCATGCCCACGGCACGTCAGTGCGCCATAGAGGCGCTCAGGGTTTGGTGCCCCTGGCAATGAGCATGGGGTCACCACGTTGGGTCCCAGCAGCGACCACCCAAAGAGAAAAGCTGGCTTGTAATTACAGTCATAATTGGAGATGATTAATGGTAGCAAAAGAACTTCAAGCGATTTCTTGTAATTAAATACTAATTTTAATTCCTTTGCAGTGCCGAGCACCATGTTTGCTTTACTGGTGATATTTATGCCTGTGCCTTAGCATGTATTTTTAAGATATTAAAAGTGATTAACGTTTTTTGTAACCGGGTAAACAAGTAAATATCAATTAATTTGTTTACTTTGTGCCTGAATTTAGCAATTACTATTTCATAGTTTCGGAGATCTCTGTTCTTGAGGATTTGTGGCTTTCAGTGTGTACAGCAAAGAGCCCTCTGGTACGAAGTCTGGGATATTGTAGCCTCATTAAGACTTGAATCACAGAATCACAAAATGGATTAGGGTGGAGGGGTCCTTAAATATCGTCCAGTTCCAATGCCCTGCCATGGGCAGGGTTGCCATCCAGTTGATCCCATCCAGCCTGGAGAAGACCGTTCGGATCCCCAGTCCAACCCCAACCCACTGCCTCTGTGGCCCATATCCCTCAGTGTCAAGTCCTGGTCTCTGCTCCAGGGGAGGACTGGTGGGTGCTCCTCGATTGCTGTTTGGTCAAATGCATTTCCAGACCTTTAGATGTACTTGCGAGGTCTTTAGTATGTTTTCCTTACCTTCCTGCCATCATGTTTAGCTGGCTTTGAATTTTGACCCCACAGCTTGGGATTGGGGGTTGGTGTGGGCACAGAAGTGAGACCCACAGAGCCATGGGGACTCCCATTCCAGGGAGAGACCTGCAGTGGCTCCAAACATTGCCCACCATGGGGCTGTGCATCCCTCGCACCCGCTGTACCACTGCTCCCAAGCACTGCATCGCGCGGCTCGATGCGCTCACGTCCTTCCCGTGCCTTGACAGAGCTGTGCTCAGCAGAGCCAGCATGGGAAGCAGTTTGCTGGAAAGTTGGTGCTGCTCTCATAGCAACACACCGGGCAGAGAGCACTCGATGGAAATCGTGTCTTTTCCTCACCAGCTCCTTGGTTCCTTGCTAATGCTTTTCATTCCCTCTTGCTGCTTGAAAGAACTGATCGTCTGATTAAATTAAGACAGACACAAAAGCAGCTGGCCTGCCAAAGCCTCGGATTTTATTAAAAATAATATTGTTTACAGAGTTCTCTCCTTTTATGGTGCATATAAAACAGCGTGTTCCACCCGAGCAGCCGGCAGGCTTGCTGCAATTTACCCGGGAAGAAGAAAGAGATGGAGAGGCATTAAACCTTGTTGTGATGGGGAGTGAGGAGGAGAGGGGAAGGAGGTGGGGAGCAGCCGCAGAGCAGAGGAGAGGGAAGGAAACAGGGAGAAAAGAGCAGAGAAGAGGCAGGCTGGGTGCTGTGTTGCTGCTGCCCCGCTGCAAAAGCGCCCTTCCCCTGCTTGGCTTTCTCTTCTCTATGTCTTCTGTTTGTTTGTTTGTTTGATTTGGTTCCAAATAATTAATGGTAAAAACCCGTGGCTAATGGTTTGAATGAAGGATGGATGGGTACTTTAATTAACTCGTGAAAGGATTATACACTTCTGTTTCCAGTCTGGCTGACCCCAGTGAGGTGACGAGGCTGGAAGGTCCTGCATGGAAGGGAGCTGATGCTGGGGATGTCACTGGCAGTGAGTGCAGCTGGGAGGATGCTCAGCTTGCTGATCCCTGGGGGGGGTAGCTGGGGGGGTCCTGCAGGGTCATGAGGTGGAAGATGGGGCTCCGTGGTGGCCCTGGGCCGCTCCTCGCCGGCTCTGCAGCACAGGTATTAATTTCCACTCACGGCTCATCCCTGCCACGTTTCGGATCAAAGGCCGTTTTGACTCTAAATGAGGCCTTTTTGGCCTTCCTTCTGTAGTGGTATCTGCCCCTGGAATCCTCCTCACTTATCAGCCCCTCGGCAAGCTGCTCCGTTTGATTGCTGATCTGCCTTATTATGTTTTTAAATGCACTTTAATATTTTAGTTTTAGCGACTCTGTCTCTTTTTTTTTAAAGGCTAAATTTCAGCTTCTGAAGTGCAGTACCTCTCTTTTACTTCAATGGGAGCCTCTCACATTTATCCCAAGGCATAACATGGTCCTTGCAGCGTTTGAAATTAGAGGCACTGATTAGAGCATCTCTCAGCCACCGCCGCTGTGCGCCTCAAAGGACATGCAGGAGAGGCTGGAGCTGGAGCTGGGAGTGGTTGTGCGCTCAGCATGGGGTTTGATGGGATGTCATGCCCCTTGGAGCTCTCTGCAAATGACCTGCAGATAGAGGGCTGCTCGTAGGGTCGTGAAACACCTGGGCGGTGGGATTGATGGCTTTGGTGGGAGGTCTGTAATGGGTCGTGCCTGTGGGACATGCACGATGAGCCCGAGCGGAGAGGTGAGCACACAAGGTCAGTGTGAGTGCTTGCTTTTGCCTTGCTCCTTTTTTCTTTATGTATTTCCTTCTAGCTAGAACAGCACGATAGTATGTTGGTAAAAATCGTTGCACCTGATGTTCTAGTTTGAGAGCGCCTCCAGCCAGGTATTCAGTGCTTTCAGTCCTTGACGAAGCCAGCAACAACCTACACTCTGCTGCGTGGCCTTGAAGGTGCTCAGCAGCCATTGCAGTGGGTGCATGCATTGCTCCGTGCTGCTGGCAGTGGGCTGTGTGCTGCCCTGGGCAGTGGGCTGCGGGGGATGGCTCCTGGGGGAACGTGCCCATAGCGGGACCGGAGCCATGTGTTTTGTTAGGGGAATCCATTGACTTGTCTTGAGGGTTATCTTTTTTTTCTCAAACCTCAGTGTGGTTTTGGGGGAGTGGTGCAGGACCTGAGCAGGGCTCGGCAGCAGCACTTGCTCTTTGAAATGCCCTTCCTCAGCTAAATGCTTTCTCACAAAGGGTGAGATTTTGGGATGTCAGCTCTTGAGATGGGGAGACTGAGTCCCGTGGGGCAGGAGATGTGTCTCACAGAGCCTTCAAACCCTTCAGCCTTCAAACCTTCTGCAGAATGGATAAAAGTCTGTCTGCCTTCTGCCTTGTAATGGGGGTGATTAATACCCCGGGCTGTAGGTGGCTGTGGGGTGTGCTGGACATCTCTGGCATTACAGCAGAGCTCTGATGCTGAGCCCTTGCTGTCTCTGAAGCTGGGAGGTCTGCAGCACTTCTGTCATTCAGTGCCTGTGCCATAGCTGTTGCTTTTGGCTGAGGCTTTTGGTCCTCTCCCTGCCAGGACCCTGGAGCAGTGTGAGGAGGGACAGATGGTTACAGGCTGGTCACCTCAGCTCTGCTTGGAGCAGTGGTAGCACCATCCCCGGATCCCTGCACCGAGGGCATCAGGCTGGGCAGGTAGGGAGGAGAGGTGATGGTAACGCTACAGCAAAGCAGGTCGTCCCTGGAAATAGAACATGAATAAGTAATCCGGATAAATGATGGAGCTGTCTGAACTGGAACAATAAAGAATAAAAGTGCTGAGTGTGGCTTGCTGTGATTTGTGGGGTCGTGCTGGCTGGACGGAGGAGCTCCGCTCCCTCTGGTGAGTGGGTGCTCACCCAGCAGCCAGAGCACGGTGATGGAGATGACTGGCATGGTGATTGCTTGCCAACAGCAGGAGGTGCTTTGTGGTCTGCTCCTTTGTGGTGCCGCTCTGATGTGTTGTCACTGCTGCTGAATAACCCCTGCAAAGCTTGGGGGCGCAGTGGGGTCCCGGCAGGTGTAGCCCTGGGGCACCCCTTGTGGGCAGCTGCCAGAGCTGCTGCTTGGTGCTGGAGGTGATGCAGCCTCCTGCAGACATCCTGCAAGGGTTTCATGAGCCGGAGTGGAAGTTGCACCAAGTAACAAGTCAGAATCTCTGCAGCAGATGAGGCTTTTTTCTTCTTCCTCCTCCAAGGGATGTGGCGAATAATTATTCACCACTACCTTCATATGATATTTATGTATGGGAAGAGTGCTGTCATGTCTTACTCAATCTTTTCTTCTCGAGACAAAGCAAACCCCAGCGCCTTTCATCTTCCTTTGGAGCTGTCTGTGCCTCTCACCCGTTTCATTGCTATTCCGTGGACTCAGCCCCACTTGTCCGTGGCTCCGACGTGCGATCAATCGCATCCCATCAGCCCGAGGTGTGTGCCTACCCCTGCGTGTGCCCCGTGAGCTCAGTTTGGGTTGAGCTGATGGGAAGGGGACCCTCAAGCAGCGGCTCTGCGCAGACAGATGTGTGCTTAGCAGGGGCAGCTGCTCGGTGGCTGTGCTAAGCCACAGCGCCTTAACCTTTGGCTCTGTGCAAGCGTGACGGCCAGATCGGGATGGATATTGCAGCTGAGGTCTGAATTAAAGCAAGTGGAGCAAAATAATTCTCCTTTGTCCTTCTTACACCGCTTGTGTTAACGCAGCCCGTGATACTGTTTGCCATCTTGCGTAGCCTGCTCCATTCCTTTGTAGTCCGTGGTGCTCCAGCACCCGATGGGTTCCTGCACGCCGCTCCCTGACCGCCGCTCCTCGTTCCCATCCATGCATTTGATTCCTCCTCCCGAAGTGCATCACCTGGCTGCTGTCCATATTGAATTTCCTATTGCTTGCTCCGGAGGTGATTTGAAATTCTGGTCCAACCCTCCGAGCGCTTCCAGTCCCTCTCCTCCTCGCTTGGCATCGTCTGCAAATGTTAATAAGCGTGCTTCTGGCTCCATCGTGCAAGTTGTTAATGCAGATGCTGAGCAGAGTGGGGCTCGGGACAGAGCTCGGTGCGATCCCACGTCGGGGTGCCCTCCTGGCTTGTGCGTAAATAATAGATAAGGGCTCTTTGAGAGTGCTTTGTCAACAGCCTGTTAGCCTCCCCTCCGCCCCCTTACATCCAGACCGCGCGTCCTCGGCGTTTCTCGCAGGGTGCCGTGTGGGACAGCTTCAGACGCCTTATTAAAGTCAAGGTATATCATGTCTACAGCTTTCCTCTTATCCACCAAGCCTAGTTATCCTGTCAAGGCAGAAATTAGGTTGGTTTGACATGATCTGCTCTTGACAAACTCGTGGTTGCTGGTGGTGGTGTGGGGCTTTTTTCTCGCTTTATTAAATTCCCGGGCCTTACAAGCTGTGATAGTTTCATCGTTTGTTTTAGTATCTTGGCCGTGATTGAAGCTGAGCTGATTGCCTGCAGCTCCCGGCTTCTTTTCCCTTGAAGATAGGAAGGCTCCGTGCCCTTTCTGCCGCCCTCCTCGAGCTCTCCAGGAGCAGTGCCGGCTGATTTCCCCGCTTTGTGAGCACGCTCAGGACGGCCTCATCAGCCCCGATGACTTCTGATGACTTTTTAGGGTTTGTTTTAACCCTTCCTGCACCGGCATGAATGCCTGCCTCCCTTCTGACGTGGAATTTGGAGCAATGTGCTCATGGTGGCTGGGCGGGCCATGCCTTGCCTCCTGCTGCAGGTGCTGTGCAGCAGTTCTTGGTGTGGCACAGGTCACCTGGGATGGAGCAGCCAAGCCCTGGGCGCTCATCCTCCCCGTGGATTTGTGTGACCAGAAGTGCCCCCAGAGAAGGAAAAGGCAGCTTGAGCTTGGCTCAGAGCTTTCAGGCAGCAGGGTTGGGTGAAATTAATCCTGTCCTCTGTAACAAAGATGTGTGGGGGCCGGATTGATGGAGACCTTTAAATGTCAATAAAGCAATTCTGCATGGCCTACAAATCTTCCTGGGGAGCTGACAGGGAGAGACTGCAGAGCTGGGCAGGAGAATTGTCCCACTGCACAACACCGGGGGGTGTATATCTCAGAGCAGCCCCAGGCCACGATGAAACCCATTCTGTAGATGCTGCTGCAAACCAGGGGGGCGCAGCAGGGCGTGTGAGAAAATATAGCGCTTTATATAGGATTTGCCCACCCAGCAGTGCCCTCAAACAACCCTCAACTAGCTCAGCTTTGCTGTAGCAGAATGCCCCCACCCGTGGCTGCACGCTGCATGATTTCCCGGCTGGCTGGGTGTAAAATATGGGATTTCAGGACACCCCCTGCCAGCTGCCTTCTGCCCGGCTCAGCCTGCGATGCTCGCGCCCCATTAGCAGCGTGTGAGGGATGCAATCTGGCATCTGTCCTCAGCGGTGTCCCAGCCGTGGTGTGACAGACACGTCCCCAAAGCAGGCTGTTCTGTCCCCAGCAGGCACACAGGGACTGTCACCGGCGTGCGAGCTGACAGCTGGATGTGCAGTACGTCCCCTGTGTGCATGTGCATGGGTGCTGGAAACCAGCATGGGCTCAGAGAGATGCACTTCTTCCCAGCTGCCCATGAGGATATTAAGTTTCATGTGTTGATGTCCAGAAATTATCATATTTGGGAAACGCTCATTAATCTCTGTCTCCTCTCTGGGCTCTCCTCCTGCTCTCAGCTCACGCCTGCTGCCCAAGTTTTGCCTCCTGCCCTTCTCCCCTCCTGCTGCAACTCTGTGTCCCAGATCCCGCCAGCTGCAAGCTGGAAGCCAGGAGCAGAGCATCGAAAATAAGTCTGTATTTTATTTATGGCTGCTTTAAATGCTTTATAAGGCTGCAAGAGCTGTTTGGTAGCATGTTGGGTTGCTCAGTGGCTTTGACAAGGGGATGCTCTTGCACCCCGGTAGTGGTGGCTCCTCAGCATGGTCCTGCAGAAGTATCTCCCATCCTCCCTTCTGTCCAGGCATTGAATGGGGTTTGTTACTGTCCTATTGCCGTGCTGTCTGGGCAGCGTGATGACAGCATGGCATCCAGCTTGCTTTTGCACAAAGAGCCGGGGCCGGGCGCATCCCTTGCCTTGAAGTTTGCTGGCTGCTGAGCGTGTTGCTCTGTGGAAGCCGAGCAAAATGGGCTTCTTAACTTAACGAGTAAACTAATTTGTCAGGCGGGCGCTGTTCTGTTTCCCTCCGCAGTGCAGGTCCTGTCTGCCAGCAGTGCACATCGTGACATGTTGGATGCTGTGCGGTTGGGAATAGCTCGGCCCGGCAGCGGGGTGGTGATTTGGCACAGAGGCTCTTTCCACACAAAGCTTTCTTTTTGTTTAATAAAGCATAAGACCGAACTGTTTGCTCTCGCTTGTAGGTTCTGAAATATGCATTTAATTTAGGCTTAATGAGGAAATTATCGTATCTAAAATGAAATGCCTTGCGATGGCTCTCCGGGATGGGGACGGGAGCTGCTGTGACAAGTTGAGCTTGGAAGATCATGCAGTCATTAAGGTTGGAAAAGACCACTAAGATCAACCAGCCCGATTGTCAGCTGTTCACCACTATGCCCACTAAGCCACGGCCCAATGGTGTTGGGGATGCTGAGGAGTGGGGCTGGCTGGTGAAGATGGACAGGAAGGGAAGGCGCAGCAGATCTCAGCTGCAGCTCATGTCTGTAAAGAGATCCGGATTATTTCAGGTATTTAGGTATTTATTTTGATAATTCAGCAAATACAGGCACTTGTGCGGGGTTGTAAGGAAAGACTGGCTAGCTGAGAATAGCTTTTGATGAAAGGACCTAAAGATGTAAGCTCCATCCATCCCCTCCAGTTACATGGATAGAGCAGTGGGGACGAGTTCAAAGCCACTGCACAAATAAACTCTAATAGCTTTCCTCTTGCATTTACATTATTAGGGGGTTCATTTGACTGGCATTATGATGATAAATGAAAAATGCTTTGCACCATTACGTCGGGCGCTAATGCGTAGTGGGAAGAATTTCAGCTCGTTTAAAAGGAGCAAAAAGTGACAGTGGAGGGGAATGTGCTGGGTTTGTGCAGCTGTCTGCGTGCACCGGGGCTGCAGGGATGGCGGGGTGGAGGCAGAGCTCACAGCTCTGGTCTTGCAGCATTGGGGGAAGGACGATAGACGATAAGGGGTTGTTGCATGCAAGCGGTGCTTGGAAGGGTTGCTATCACACTGCGATGGATAACCATGTGGATTCACACCTGGTATTGCTCAGGCTTGTTGGCTGTGCTGCCGTTTGGTGTGGTGTCCCACTGGTGGAGGGACAAGGAGTTGGACTCAGTCATTATGGGTCCCTTCCAACTCGGGGTGATTGATCAGTCTGTACCTGCCTCCATCCACAGCTGTGACCCCAGACTGGAGGGTGAAGCACACACCAAAGCTCACACCAAAGCCTGTGGGCAGCCTCAGAGCCCCAGGAGAGGCTGCTGCTGGTCCACAGGCTTCCCTGCGTTCGAAGCCGTGGAGCAAATTGAGTTCAGAGGGTCAGTGTTACTCCCAGCTGCTGCGACAGAAATCCCTAATGCACCGTATGCCAGCTTTCTCCAAAGCTCCGGCTTCTTTTTTATGAGCCTCTGTCACTCTATTATCTGTCTCTGAGTTGGTCTTTAGCTCTTTAACCTCATGAGAAGGGAGGAAAGAGGAACCTTGAAAGGGGGGGAAAAAAAACAAGCAGGGTGCTCTTGAGAGAGGCTTTTTGTCCTTGGCTATGGAGCTGTAATTGGGTGCTTGGCGAGAGCCTGGCTGGAAGGGGGCAGGCCTGAAAAAGTCGTGGGGTGGGGGCTGAGGGGCTGCGATGCCTTCTGGGGGGAGGCACTGTGATGCACTGAGCATCCTTCGGTCCCAGCCCTGGCGGTGGAGGCAGTCCGTGGGTTATGCCAGTCCCTGCTGTCCCCATCCCCGTGTTGGGATGGGGGGAGCAGTGATGGGGTTACGAATTCAGTGTGGCTCCACTCCTTGCAGGCAGCGTTTGGCCGCTCACTGGCCCTGTGCATCGTGGCACAGACAGGGCTTCAGCTCAGCTCCGTCTCCTGCATGCTAAGCACGCCGTCTCCCTGCAGGATCCTGCAGCCTTCTGCACTGCTCTGCTGCAAAGGGGGTGGGGAGGTGGATTTTGTCTTCAGCACAGCGGTGGGGAGGTGGGAAGCAGCAGGACGGAGCCCTCCTCCCTTGCATGCATTCCTATGGGTTCGGTCTCACCCAGACTTATGCTAGTTGGGGTGCAGCCAGTGCCAGCCCCAGGCTGCTGTGTGCCCGCGTGCCGCTGCAGTGCATTGATAACATCTGCTTTCCCTGCAGGGATGTGCAACCCCAGGGGTCGTGTTGCTGCTGGAAGGGCTTTGCTGGCGCCTTTCTGCAGGTGGCAATGGGGAGGCAGCTCTGTGCTGCAGAGCACTGAGTTTTGTTCATCATAGCAGCCTTGTGCAAACCTTTGCAGGGTGGAAGGGAGTGGGCAGTGGGGGTGAGAGGGGCCTTGGGGTGGCACACGGGCACTGCACTGGGGTTGGGTGTGCACATCCCAGTTAACCCCTGTGCCTCATCCAGTGCCTCTCTCTGTTTATGTTACCGACAGCACTGCAGTTTGTGGTGGTCAGCAGCTCATGCATGGCATGTCCAGGCGTTCTGTATTTTGAAGCGAGACCCAGAAAATGTCTAATTGCCTTTTTTTTCCTCTTCCTTTCTAATAATTCCTCCTTTTCAGTGCTAAAAATAAGGCACCGAGAGGGAGAACGCACCAAAAACGAGGAGAAAAATTGCAAAGTTCCTATCGGTGCCTTACAAAGAGCCCCCCGTGGAAATGTGTCTTTTTCTGGGGAGGAAAAAGAGCCATTTTGTATGGGATGTGAGTAGAGGAGGAAAGAGAGATCACTTTAAAAACTTCCACTCGCTCCAATAATGAGATTAAGGGAGCTGCCAGATGAAACCATCTGCCTAATCTTTTACCCAGAGCAGCTCTGTTCCCAGCTCCCATCCAAGGATGGCACCATGGCCGCCTTCTGCCACGGACTGGCCTGCAGGATGATGCCCTGTGCCTGCATCCCTAATGTGGAGGAGATGCTCAGTGCAGCCCCTGCTCTGTGGTGCCAGCATGGGCCGAGTGCCCACGGATGGGAGGAGGAAAAAAAAAGGGAGGGGGGGGTGGGGGGGGAAAAGGCACTCATAAAAAAGACAGTTTGACATTTTCTTGACTGTTTTGAAATTTTCCTAGCACAACAAGCTGTTTATCCGCCACTCCAGCTCTTATTGAATTAAAGTGTGGAGGGGGTGTTAGGAAGAAATCAATTCGTGCTCCATATGCTGCTCTGTTGGGGAACGTGGCTCTCTGCACACTATGGAATATGTAGGGAAGGGTGGGGGAAGGAGAGATAAATCCATCAGCTAACAAGATAAGTGCCTTGTTCCTCCATCTGTTACTGCTGTGTCCTTATCTGGGATTGCAGCGTGGCAGCAGCGATACATCTTGTGTCAGGTATTATATTCCAAATTCATATGAATGAATTTTCATGCTCACAACAATCCATGATCCGGCAGCCACAGCCTCCTCCAGCTCTGTGTGCTGACACGTGGCATCCGCAGGCATCGCCCTCTGCTCCTGGGGAAGGGGGCAGTTCTGGTGTTGGGGCAAATACCCACGTTCTGGGGGGCAGGAACGGAGTTAGGTGAATCCCTGCCCCGCTGAGCAACTTGGGAGTCAGTTGAGAGCTGTGTGTGTCCCATCTCTGTCCTGCAGACTGACTCCCAGCACGTCCATATGTACCTGTCGGCATCTAAAGGGGCTGTAAGGAAGAGGGGATGAGGCTTTTCAGCAGGGTGTGCTGGGATAGGACGAGGGGAAATGGTTTCAGACTAAGAGAGGGGAGATGTAGATCGGATATAAGAAAATAGGTTTTAACAAGGAGGGTGGTGAGGCACTGGGTGCCCAGAGAGGTGCTGGGTGCAGACTGCCAGGGTCAGGTTGGATGGGGCTCTGAGCACCTGATGGAGCTGCGGGTGTCCCTGTGCACTGCAGGCAGTGGGACCAGATGATCTTTAAGGTCCCTTCTGACTTATATAATGCTATGATGCTATGATCGAGCTGTGAAAGCAGCAGATCTCTGGGTGTTGCTCGTGTTCAACATCAGATCAGCTCTGGATTGAGCTGAGCACGTGCAGTAGGTGGAGGTACTCAATGCAGCATTGCAGGAGCTGCTCTGAAGGTTTAGTCTTGAAATCCAAAGTTGTCCTCACCCCATACAGGAATCATACAGTCATTCAGGTTGGAAAAGTCCTCTGAGGTCCCCAAGCCCAACCTGTCCCACAGTGCCCACTGCCCGTGTCCCTCAGTGCCACATCCCCCTCCAGGGGACAGCTGCTGTGCTGCTAATTGCGTGCACAAATGGAAGCTCCTGAGGGGTTTTATGGGCAGTCTTCAAATCCCTGCCCTCCGTGTAATCAGCTCACCCAAAAACCTCGGTTGTTGCAGCCGTCGGGGCGACTGCAAAGCCTTCTGCATCTTGAGGGGATAAAGCAGAGCCTGGCCAGGATGCACGGAAAAACCCTCAGCTGTATCCCAGGGCGATGCATAGGGCTGAGAAGCCGTGATGGTGTTTGCTGTTCTGAAGGACTTTGCTGTTGTTCTGAGCGCTGCTGGAGGGGACAGCAGAGAGAGTCTGTGCTGGGACTGGGAGTGTCGGTGTGTGCCCGTGGGTTTTGTGCCCACTGTTGGTCTCAGGGGTGGAGGAGCAGTTGGATCTGGGAAGGAAGAAGGGCTGAGGTCGGGTGGGCCGGTGCTGGGAGCCAGGTGTGCTGGAGCTGCCGGGAAGCCTTATGGCTGCCCACCTTCTTCCCCGTTCCCGAATAAAGATGCTATTTTTATTTTCCCTTCTGTTTAGCCCCAATGGGCTTAACCCGTCTCTGCGGAGGCACAGAAATCCCAGCTCTAATTTCAATTAAGAGCGCTCCTTTTGATTGCAGCCTGGGCTGGGGTTTGGGATCCATTCCTAATCCCTATATTAGCACTGATTCATCTCTTCCATGAGCATTATCATCAGTGGCCCTTAGGGGGAAAGGAGGGGAGGGATCTTTCGGGAGGATAAATAGCATTTGTTTGTGTTTGTATTAGCTTCCACGCCGCATCCTGATTACATCCCGCTTTTTGACACAACAATTATTATTAATTTCCCGGCGTCTGCATTTGGATTCTCTCCGACACAAAGGGAAGATGACGGATAATGTCAGGCTCGGTAATTGGGTGGGGGAGGGAGAAGGAAGGGGGGGGGGGGGC
>PPHD01000722.1:26163-54762 GCA_002909625.1 Bambusicola thoracicus
GCAGATGGGATATTATTAGATTGTAATTCTTGGTGTGGAACGGGAAGGTATTTCTCAGCAGATGTCGGCACGAGCTATTGAGCCGCATGTTGGCACCAGCGGGGCGATGGTTTGGGCTGCGCTCTGCTCCCTCACCCTGCCCCGCTCTGCCCCTTCCGCACAGAAACCCCATCGGCTCCTCCTGGTGGGAATTGGCTTTGCAGGGCTCGCCTTCTGCTCAGGCGCCGCTGCCGGCTTCGCAATTAACTTTGCAAAGTGATCCCTGGCTGCAGCCATGGCAAAGCCGGCCTCGCTGCTGCGGGACGCTCCGAGCACTGCGTGTGTGCCTGCAAAGCACCAGGCGATTGCTCCCCTGCTCTCCCTGCGCAGAAGGAGGGTTGAGTTCAAGCTGGGAAAATAATAAATAAACCAGAGGAACTAACTGTGTTTCAGCGAGCATTGATTTCCGAGGCTGCTCGTGAACCGTGGAGAGATGTTTGTGCATGGAGCGGGGTTAGAGGAGAGGGGGAATGGGTGGGTCTTTGGATCTTTGGAGAACTTTCTTAATTGTAAATCAATGCCGGGCAAGCGAGATGTCGGATTATCCTTTCCTTGTTATCACAGAGACCAGAGGTGGTGATGGAGTTGCTGTGATGGTTTGTGCTTGGGGCTGGCAGGGAGGAGGAATTGAGAGAGAACCTGTAGCTTGTAAAGGCCTCCAGCAGAGGCGTCGTGTGTTCTGCTCTCCATCACTGGAGCTTGGGGTGCTGTTGGAGCCCCCACTCACTCTTGGGTTGTCACCTCTGCTCAGCTGGAACCAGCATAGAATCATTCACGTTGGAAGAGATCTCTTGAGATCACCAACCCCACCCCACCGTGCCCACTGCCCACATCCCTCAGTGCCACATCCCATGGTTAAGGAACACCCCCAGGGTTGGTGACCCCCCCACCCCCCGGGCAGCTGTGCAGTACAGCACTGCTCTTTCAGAGGAGAATTTTTTGCTAACGCCCAACCCGATCCCTCTCAGCACTGCAGCATGAGGGCATGATGCTGTTGTCGTTGGATCCCTGGATCTTCATGCTGGCTTTGCTCTCTTCTGATGGTGCCAAATCCCTTTGTTTGTAGGGACCTGCCTATGCTGCCCCAGGCTGAGCCCAGCTCACCTGCATCATGTGGCCAGCAGCCATATGTGTTTTCTCTTTAGGGCAGAATGAGATGTGTTTCGGGTTTCACCCCTTAGAGCAGGTTGCTGTGTGAATGAGAGGGGCTGGAAGCATCTCACGTGCACGGCAGTGAGATGGTGGTGGGGTGTGAGTGTGGTAGGCTGGAAGGGGCGCAGCGTAGCGTTGCCAGCTGCAGCCATCCATTGGTGCTTTGCTGTGAAGCGGGGCCAGACAGCATCTCCAGGACCAGCTGCCGAAGTGGAGTGGCTGTTCATTGTGCTTTGGCCTTCATGAGGCACTCTGGAAGGGCAGGGAAGGTCAAAGTGAGCAATGGGGTGATGCGCCATCCCAGAGCGGCTCCGTTCCCATTGGGACCTGGAGGTGAGGAGAGTCCCAGTGCTGCGGGATCCTAGCCAGCTCCTGCTCCTTGTTTTCTCTCTCCAACTTTGATCTTTTCAGCCTTTAAGCACTGCTCGCCATGGATCTGTGTGTTCAGCATCCAGCACAATTCCTGCGGGTCGGCATAATGGAAACAGTAATGCAGAGAATTATCAGAGACGTTATCGGCCGAACTTTGCAGCTTTCCCAATTCTCCCCTCCAACCTCACCCCTCCTCCTGCAGCGTGACCTGTAGAGGCTGCAGCCCGGCCGCCGGGTCACCTCATTTAATGGCAACCCCTTTGTCCTTAGAACAATGAATCTGACGCTTCGTTCCTCTCCTCGCATCTTTTTTATGTCCATTTGCACATTGAAATCTCTTCAGCTGACTCCTGCCAGTCTTTACAAAAAGCTTTTACAGCTTCAGATGTTCCAAAGATGTAGGGTTGCCCATCAGCCGGAGAGCTCTCCTTGTAAGCAGCTCGAGCTCTGCAGAAGGCAGTGGGAGGGAAGCGAACGTATTTTGGAAGAAATGGGGAAAGGAGGCAAAGAGAAGAAGGGGTTTTGTACTCTTTTTCTCTCGGGGGAAGCGTTTTTATCTCTAAATCTGTGTAATTGATGCCCAGATACTCTGGTGATGAGTGCCTTAGAAATGCATCTGCAGTAATAATCTAATATCCGTTTGTTAGGACTCCAAGGAAATCTAATAATACTGATGCTTTGCCTAATAGAGCTCCTTTCATCCCAGGATAAAATGCGAGGAGTTTGAGATGGAAAAGACCGATTTTAGGTCGCGCGGTTCATCTCCCTCCCAATGCGAGTCTGGGGGTATTTCGCAGGCATTAAATAATTAAAGAGCAGTTATGGTCAGGGAAGCAACGAGGTGAGGGAGGCGGCAGCTGCTGAGCGCCGTGGGGAGCGGTGTGGGGTGGAGAGCTGCGGGCTGCCATCGCTCAGCACGGAGCTGTTATTTTCAGGGAAGAAAAATGCATAAAGGTTTGGGTTTGTGTTTTCAAGTGCCCACCTCAGCGCTGCTCCTCTGCTTCACCCTGCAGCAGTCGGAGCCGGGCCAGACCCACACTGGGGTCCCTGCGTTGCTGGACCCACACGGGGTTCCCTGGGCTTGCTGGCAGCAAATGGCTGTGATTGCCAACAGCTTTAGCACGTGGTGTCTGCACAGTCCCCGGGACAGGGGTGGCAGGAGGGTGGGATTTGGGGATTTGCAGAATTAACAACATCTGCAGTGAGCCGTTGGCCCGCAGAGCAGGCGGAGAGGGGAGAGCACCTGCGAGCGGTTCTGCAGATGTGACCTCCTGTAAATAACGGTGGATGGAAATGTCAAGCCCAGAGCTCCTGAGGAGAGGCTGAAGGAGGGGATAAGAGGAGGGAAACGCGTGCCTGGGTGTGGGAGGGTGAGAGATGGAGGGCTGTGATGGAGGGAGATGGTGTGTGATGGGATGGAGCCCTGGGCAGGGCAGATGCTGGAGCTGAGCTCCACAGACAGCCGTGTGCGGTGGCCCCAGGAGACCCCTGGGATGCAGTGTTGCCCTTTGGCTTGGGCTGCTCTGCCCAGGTCTGTGCACCGTCCTTCCAGGACAGAGCTGAGAGTTATCCTCGGAGGGGGAGGTTCAGTAATTGTCCTTTTACTGCATGCAGGAGCACATAGCAGAGAGTGGCTGCTCCTCTTCCCTAGGCCAGGGCTTTGCCACCTCCTCTGAAAAGATGCTCTCCTCCTGGTCCTTTGCTTCTCTGTTGAGGGTGCTAATTAGAGGGCCAATTAGTGCTCAAGGTCAATTTGATTTGCACACTCGCTCCACCAGGAATTGGAAGGGGCCTGTCTAGCAATGGGGGGTCACCACTGAGCAGGGCTGATGTGGAGCAGAGGACCAGGAGGTGAAGTGGCTGCTCCCCCTGCAGCGCTGCCCGGCCGTCAGTGCAGCCCGATGATGTGCCATGCACACCTGGGCAGCTGCTGTGCACATCTGGGCGGTGCTGGTGGAGGTCTGCAGTGAGGGGCCGGGCTCTGCTGCTGGAGAGTGAAGCTCAGAAGCACTTCAGTAAGAAAAAAAATTGAAGCATGCAGCAAAGAGTCACGAATACTCCTTTATGTGCTTCTCCCTTGCCTTGAGCTCTGTGTCTGGGTTCAGCAGTGGGTGTGTGGATCAACAGTGTTAGTGCATGGAAAATATTTTGTGCCAGTGTGGGGGTCACCTCTCTGCCCATGCAGCTCGCCACCAGGATTTTAGGGCACAGCTCCGTGCCCACCCACCTGCCCAATCCCCATGTCCCCAAGCGCCCCCAGTCCCTCTCCGTGCCCCACCAGGTGCTGGCACGTCTGCCATCCTGCAGCCTGAGCTGCCTGTGTGCAATCCGTGCCGGGGGCAGCGGCTTGCTGCCGGCTTCCAGCCCAAAGCCGATGAGAAATGCACAGAGCAGCAGTGCTGGACTGCATACTAATGGGGCGAGAGCTCGGAGGGAGCGGGGAAGAGAAGGGGAAGGAGCCAGACTGCAGCTCCTGGCTACCCGCAATTGATTTATTACCAGGTTTGCTGATGAATGTGTGAGAAATGCTATTGGTGATAAAGCAGAAAGGCCGTAATTAAAGTAACAGCTTTCAGTTTTTAAGCACTGCCTGTGCGTTTCTCCTCTCTGGCAGATCGTGCAGTGCTGCTCTGCGCCCCCACGGGTCCAACAGCCCCGGCACGGAGCTGCCCTGGGGCCATGTGGGGAGCTTACAGCACAAAGGGGGCTCAGGAGTGGGTTTGGAGAGGGAATATCGGATTGGAGAGGCTCATGCTCACTGCTCTGCCACCCATCTGCTCTGTGCACCGCCAAAATGCCCTCCTGCCATTGCACGCTGCTGCTGCAGAGCACTGCAGAGAGTTTGCAGGATCCAGGGTGGCACGGGGCGCTCATACTGCTGGGCTGCGGGTTGGATTTTGCTTTAAATCCTCACTTCAGCCAGGTCAGAGTGCTGCTCCCAGCAGTGTAACCCATGCAGTCCCTTCTCCTGATGCACCAGGGCGTGGGGAATGGGGTCCTGCAGCTCAGTAGGGCCTGGATTGGTGATAGATGGCAAAATGTTGGGTGCCCTCATGTAGTAAATCTGGCAGAACAGATTGTGATGGATGGGCTGGAGGATGGGAGGGTACATGAGTGAGGGATGGAGGGTGGAAGGGGCAAAGAGGAGAGTGCTGCTGATGACAGGTAGACAGGTGTGTGCGTATCTACATGTACATGTATATATGTAGGTAGGGAAATGAGAGAGAGATTGGGAGAGATGGATGGATGGGATATTTATAGTGATGGCTGGGTAGATAGAGCTGGATGTGTGTTGATGAATAGGGGGATGATGGATAGAGGGCAGGGATTGTGAGAGCTGGGGAGCTAAAGGGTATATACGGTGCTAGATAGATTAGATAGAAGGATATATGTGATGATAGAGAGATAGTGCACGCGGCAGCCCCTGAGTGCCCAGCAGCGCCGCTGCTTTTAGCTACTCTGAGCTTGGGTGTAATCTCGTTTTGCCCCGGTAAATTCCTTATCAAGGCAGCTTTTTTAAATGAAATCCCCTTAAAAGAAATGAAAAAAAACTGAACAGAGCACAGGCAGCAGCGCTCCTCCGCCGTCGGCGCTGACCCGGGCTGCCCGTTTCCATGATGACAAATTAACCACTGCCAACTTCCACCACGGCTGGATCCGTCCCTGGGCGGCTGCCTGCTGTCCCCACCTCGGGGACCATTGCTGTCCTAATGCACCCTCAGCTCAGAGCATCCCCCAAAGCTCAGTGTTGGCACGTGGCACCGCCAGCACCTCGCCTTGTGGCACATCCCATCACCAGCATCGGCCAAGAGGAGGGCTGGGAGATGAGTGCTGACTGCTCGCCCCCCCCATCTCTCCCCCTGCGAACAGCTGAGGGTCCTGGGGGTGCAGATTGCATGCAGAGCCCCAACCTGCAGCCTGCAGGGCTGGGGGCTGCATGGCTGTGGGTTTGCATTCTCCCCAGCAGACAGACAGACAGACAGACCCGGCAGATGTGTGAAAGTCTGTTGCTGTGCCCATAGCAATTAAGATGTGTTAACGGGGTCAGATGAGCCCTGAGAAAATGGGAATGGTGGGATGTGCCTTCAGGAAGCTTTCGCTTACCTGCAAATGGTTCTGGTGGGGGGAAAGGGAAGCATTCCTTGGGAAATCTGAGGAGAAATGGAGCCAGTCATTGTTTTTAAGGGATTTGGTGGCAGATAGATTTCTTGCCTTGCTGATGAGGGAGGGGGTGATGGGGTCCCTTGGTGTCACCTGGAGCTTGTGGCCTCAGCTGGTGATGCTCAGCCCTCCTGGGAGTCCTGGCAACTGCTGCAAGATGTGAGCACTGATGCTCAGAAGAAAATGGCAGTAATTGACCTTTTTTTGGCTGTGTTTGCCACTGCTGAATGCCAGCTCTGTGTTGCCGCTGTTCTCAGCCTGGGATGTCCTTGTGCCCCCTTTTGTGCTCGGTTATCTTCGGACTTTCCCCGTGGGGGTGGTGAGCCAGCAAATCACCTCTGCTGCGAGTGAGTCATATCCCACCTCTCCACTGAACACCCTGAGCAAACCCCAAGCCTGCACGCCCTCGCTTTACTTTATGAGATCGGGGGAACGCTGAGCAGAGCTGAAGTGCTCACGTTGGGATTCCCTCTGTTCCTCTGTACTCACACCCTTGCCAGCAGCACCTGCTTGCCCATGTGCGTGGGAATGGGAGCAGCACGGCTGCGTGCAGGAGCACTGCATTGTGCTTTGTGGCTGCAGGATGGAGGGGTCGGCTCTCCAGTACCTGCAGCACCAAAGGGATGCCCTGCAGTGCCACCCTTAGCATTTCCAACCAGAGCAGCTGCACAGGGGCGCCCAGTCCCTTCTGGGACCCTCCTTGGCACAGTGGTGCTCGCCCCAATCTGGCCCCTGTCCATCGTACGCAGCAATGGTGTTTGAACAGGTGATGCTGAAAGGTGGGGTTGGGTGGGCATATGAACATAGAGCCATCCTTGGGTGCACCCATAGGTTGGAAACAAGAGGAGATGCTCGAAGAGCTCTTCCCAGGTGGAAAAGGCATCAGCAGTGCAATGGGGGGACTTCTCGTGCTGCTGAGCCATCCTTTGTGCCAGGTCTGAAGCCCTGCCAGCACTTTGCCAGCCGTATTGGTACTTTTGCACACTTATCGCATGCTTCAGCGGCCTGAAACAAAGCTGAAGGAGGCCGAGTGGGGAGTATTTGCTGGCTGTCTGTTCTTTTCCCCCACGTGGGGCCGTGTGGGGCTGTGCTCCTGGTGTGGCAGAGCAGCACCGCACAGCTGCAGTGCATCCCCTGCCCTGGCTTTGATTGATTGATCGGCGTGGCAGGCTAATAAGCGATAACAGCACATATGACAAAGCAAACAACCATCTAATGAATTGATTGACATCCGAAGGATTTGACTTGATGCACAACCTCAGTCGCAGATAAGGTTAATGAGGGAGAAATTAAAATGTAGCTCGATGGGTAATGAATACAGCATGTGCCTTGTTGTAACACATGCCAGATCCATCACTCTGAATCAAGCGATGGTAGCAATTTCTAAATTATTTATTGCACCCCTCATCCTCCCGACTCGAGGAAGGAGGTGCTCAGACTGCCTTCTGTGTTCCTTTTACATGCAGACAGAGCAGGGTCTGTCCGTCTGGGCACGGTGAGGGGCCGTAGCCCATGAAAACGGCTTTGAGTTTTGCAATCTTCACGTTGGTTTTTTTCTTTCTTTTTCAAACTCAATAGCAAAAAAAATACAACAATCCGGAACCTGTCGTGCCATTTGAATCATAATAGCTACAAATTCACTCCCCTGAATAAACGGAGAGGCTTATTTATCAAATATATACGAGATGTCTGTCTGGTTGTTAACACGGAGTAGGCAGAGGAAATGGGGAAAGTTTGCATATTTGCTGCCATCTCCGGGGACCCTCCATTTCCTCCCACTCCCATCCCCACATCCCCAACTTGTTTTGGCTTGCTCCCTTTCGTCTGTTTTTTTTTTCCCTTTGTAAATGTGTCTGGCTGACAAAACTTGGGCTGTCACAAACGATCAGGAGACGGAGCTGCCAAGGAAGGAAGATTTGCATGGAGTCTGCGTCTCGCCGGGCGCGGGTGGCAGCCGGTGTGCTGGCCGGGGGCTCAGCCCGCTCTGTGCTCCTCAGGCAGTCATTCCCACTGTGTGAATGGGGGTTCACTCCCTGAGGGTGAGTCTGCGTTTCATCCAAAGGCAGATGGATCCACGTGGATGCAGGGAGAGGACGCGCATCGTGTTGGCTGTGAGTGGGAGCAGAGCAGGGTGAGGAGCAGTCAGTCAGGGGTGGGGTGGGCAGCGTGGAGGGGATGCAGGTAGCCTGCTGTGGGCACTGATGGAATGTCATGCTGCTGGGCTGGGAGCACATGGGCTGGGTGCTGTGCAGGGGGCCCTGCCCGGCTCCGCGCCGTGCGAGCCAGGTGTCGTCGTTTCAATTAAGCAGTGAGATGGGCAGCACTGCAGCACCTGGACGTGTCTCTCCCCAGCAGCCAGGATGCGCTGTGTGATAAATAACAATAAGCAGGCCCAGTCAAAGGCTGTAATTGAATCTCTTCATTTTGCTGACGCGGTGAAACAGCGCCGTTGAGTGAATTATGCCACGTGGGGATGTAGTTGGAGCGGTGCATACAGGTACACATGGGAGTGCTGGTAGAGCCCAGCCCGGCGCCTTCCCCCTTTGCTGTTTCCTTTTGCCTCCAGCATCGCGTTCTGCACTCATCCTCCACTTCCATCGAGACATCTCCCGAAGGCCGGAGCATTTTTCAGCCCAAATTTTGCACTGACAGAATATATTACATCTGCATTGAGGCGGAATGGAAAGGGAAGAGGAGCTTTGGGGTTAGATGGCTGCAGCCGCTGCTGCTCCTCCCGAACACCTCACCCTGTTCCCAGCTCAGGTTTTCTTGGAGTTTTGCACTGAAAGCACACTCTGCCTTTTTATTTTTTGAATCCACTTTGTGCACCGCTTTCTTTTTTCTTTTTATTATCTTAACCATCCATTATTTAGGAACTGCTGGAGCCTGGAAACCAATTTCCATGCTTATTTCAAAGAGTTTGCAGCGTTTTGTGTCCGGGCTGCGTGTGAGCAGAGAAGACCATGGGGAATGGGTTGGGTACTGCGGGGAGGGGATGGCAGCTGGTGGCACCGGCTGTCCCCATGCGTGGCACTGTGTCCTTCACTGTGCTGAGCTTTGCAGGGCTTGGTGTGTAATGCTGTGAGTCCCTGAGGATCCTCAGAGCCACTCAGGGAACGGGGGCAGGGTTATGAGCAATCCCAGCGTGGCATCGAGGCAGCTTGCAGCCAGGAAGAGGGGGTGGTGGGACCCCGTGGTCACAGCATCACGGCTTTGGGGTGGACTTTTGAGGAAGCCCCATCTGCTGGAGGGGTGAACCCATGAACCCTGCTGACGGTGTGTACAGGATTGAGGTGGTGGTGGGAGGGAAATGCAGGATTGGAGGATTGAGTTCATCCGTCCTGTAAGCCCTCAAAGTCAGCAGAGTTGCGGCATGAGCAGCGCTGGCCGGGTGCACTCGTGGACTAAGAGGTGCTAATTAGAGATCCCTAAGTGCTCTTGACTTGACATAACCCCGTCCTGAGCTGCCCGGCGTCACATCCTGCGTGGGACCCCGACCTGAGGCCACGCAGGGCTGTGGGATCCACTGCCGTGAGGATGTGCACATGGAGGGGAGAGCCATCCCAGTGGGATGCGGTCCTTTTTCCCCGTGCTAAGCCTCGAGTCTTTCATCCGGAGATTTCAAAAGGGCTGGAAAAGATCAGTCGGTGCCATTATCTCTGGAAACCGAGATAGCAGAAGTGTGAGCAGCACTCCGGTTCCCACCTCTGTCAGAACTTCCCCGGTGCTGTGCATGTAGGGTGCCTCTCCCCCCGGCTCCGTCAGTATCCACACTGTCCGTGGTACAAAACTGAGACGCGATGATTTAATTCATGAGCAAATCTGTGTGCTGGCACTGCACCATCTCCTCTTCCTCCCCTGCTGGTGGCACTTCTCCCTGCGGGGTGTTGGGTGCTGGGATGAGCATGTTGGGCTGACAGAGCAAAATCTGAAGGTTTCCCAAGCAGCCACATCCATCCACACTGCAGGGAAGCCCCTGGAGCTGCAGCGAGCACAGCGATCAACCCACATCACAGCCAGCAACACCGAGGCCTTACGGTGCTTCTGCCCAAGCCTCGTGGCTTTGGGGTGGACGGCAGCCAGCATCCCTCCAGAGCAAAGTCAAAGCTGAAATGGAAGCCGTGTTTTGGCACTGCCCACGTTCCCCCGGTGCTCCGGCATCCTCCTCGGGCCGTGCCGACCTGCAGGAGGGGTGCGGTGGGGTGGCAGTGTGGCCATGCTGGGGTGATGCTGTGCTGCTGCAGGAGGGATGCAGGCGGCCGCCGCCTTGGAATTTTCCCCGCGTCGCTGCGAGTTAATTCATTCCAGTAAATCATCCAAAATAATTTGCGACGAATATCAATTTTGTGTGTGAACTTCTCGCTGGCTGCACAGAAGTATCTCTGCCGACACGACTCCCTAATTCTGCTGATCTGAGACAACAAAGCAGCTGGGGAATAAACAGGAGGCGAGCTGGAGTCCCCAGGGCTGCCTGCGCCAGGGAGGTGCCGGAGCTTACAGCGCTCACAGATAAAACCCAGCGAATGAAGGCAGTGATTAAAGGCTAATTTGCTGTCTGTGTAGTGTTAAGTGCCCCCTTTCCTAATGAGCAGCAGGCACTGCCAACCACGCTCGCCTTTGCCACCTTGCTTTTATTTACCTTCTCAATTATTTGGATGCCTTTCAATAACGAACGCGTCTCCTGGGCTGGGGCTGTGAGCCCACCTCTGTGCCGCGGTCGTGAAGGGTTTGCTGTCTGTGCTGGGAAGGGCTTCTGGGGCAGGAAATGTCTCCACGGTGCCCATCCTGCCCCACGTGTCTGGCAGTGGATCTCTGCCTGCACTGGAAGGGGTTCGGCTGTCACTTGCTCGACCTCTCTCCCCACCAGCTGGTAGAGCAGGGCTGTCTCACAGCCGGAGGGAGGGCTGTGCTGAGGCCATGGGAGAAAGAAAATAGCACAGGAACAGATTTTGGGGTTGGTTTGGTTCGTTGCAGGGTGGTATTTTGTTATGCGCCGTTCCAAGGGGAGAGATGGCATGGAGCAAGCTGAGCGGTGTTGGATGCAGGGGGTGCATGCACAGGGTGACCACAGTGTGCTAAGGGACATCACCCGAGGGACACGTGTCCTGCTGATACACCCTAATGCCAGCACTTGGAAGCAGTTATTTCTGCAGCATCCCTCTGCAATGTGTACTTGTGTGTGTGATGCCACTGTTTATAGAGGTATGCACCTGCAAAAGGGCGCGATTCCCACTTAATTGAGGACCTCGCATAAGCAGCAGGGGTTGCATTTTGTGCTTGCATCCTTTTTCGCAAAGCACAGACAGCAGGCAGCTAGAGCAGATACTGTGCTTTGCTCAGGAGGTGGGATTTGGTGGGCAGTGGCAATGCAACAGGGGTCTCTCGCATCCTTTGGCGAGCAGTGGCAATACAAAGGGTTTCCTGCATCCTTCTCCGGTGCCCTTCCTGCACTCATGAAGCAAACAGGGCTTCATTTTTCACGTTGCTCCATAATGACAGTGCCCATTTGTTGTCTGAAGTGGGAGCCAATTTCCATGCTGTGTCCACATGCCAGCACCTCCACCGTGGTTGCAGATGTCTGAGGAGGGGAATCCTGGGGTCACTGCCTGTTGCTCAGCAAACTCATCCCATGGCCGGGATGGATGGATGTCCCAGGTTATGCAGTGTCAGTGTTCACACTGGGCACTGGGAAACCCATGATCGGCATTTTGGCTGTTGTTGGGAGCAGGTTGAGATGGGATGCTGGGATGCAGGGGTCACGTCCTCCCATCTGCTAATCAAGGAGATGATATGCCAGATGGGGCTTTGCCAAGAGGAGATGGGAAGGCAAGGAAGGAGGAGCGGTTTCCCCACCTACAGGGTCTGCTATGTCTTATTGCCATGTCGATCCGCGTGGCTTGGTGTCCCTCTGCTGAGGATACGAGGCAGCCCCACATAGATCTGGGACACCCATTTGCAACCGGCGCCGGCACCGCGCATCGCCTCCCAGAGCGGGGAGCAGCCCTGATTAAAAGAACTATTTATAAAGAACCTGGATGCAGGAGAGGGAGGAGCAGTGATGAGCTGTGAGCAGGGGCCGGGTGGGGAGAAGGGGCAGCTCTGTGCATCACTCCGAGTTAATACTGTTATTTTATTGTCGCTGCTGTATTTGGGCTGTGCTGCGGGTTCCCATTGGTGGGGTGGTTGGAAACCGCGTCCCTCCGTGCAGTGCAAAGGCTCCATCAGAGGTTGTTTGGGCGACGCTTTCCACCAAGAAGGGCTTTATTTATTTGTTTCTTTGCTTCCTGTATGGCTGTGAGACAGAATGAATTTTTCATGGAGAAAAATTCAACGGTGTTTTATTGCTTGAAAAATTGGCTTTAAGTGCACGCGAGTCTAGGTGCATATAGGAAAAATGCAGGGCTTTTCAGCCGCCTCCGTGTATTTATTTGTTTGTTTGATGCATGGCGCAGATTTATTTAATTGATGGCAGCACCTCGAGTGCATCAGGCACTTCAAAAGTGCTCCCCGAGGCCGGCGTGGGGTTGGCTGCAGCCTGAGGACAGGCGGAGGTCGGCAGAAGGGGAAGAGCTGAAGTCAGTCGATGTGTGAGCTCCATCTCCTCCCCGTGCACGGCCCCGGGGGGCTGGATTTGCTCCCCGCCACCTCCCCTTGGTCAGTCTGTAGGTAGGTCTGAGTGTCTTTCTCTTCCGTTTAGCTGGGATCAAAATCGCTGTGTCAGAGATTCATTTTCCTGCGGAGCCCCTTGGAAGGCAGATAAAGGGGGGCTGTGATGCAAGGCATCAATAATGCATAGGGCATGGGAGCAGCGCTCTGCCAGCAAGTAGATCTCTTAGTAAGACATTACCCTTCTTACTGTCCCCTGTATGGGCACATGTGGGCAGGTCTGATGGGGGCACCCACTTAGCAGGGGTGAGCTCATGTTGGGTGTTAGGAAGCACTTCATCTCAGGAAGAGCAGTGCTGCACTGCACAGCTTCCCAGGGGTGGGGGGTCACCGTGTTCCATAGCCATGGGGATGTGGCACTGAGGGATGTGGGCAGTGGGCACGGTGGGGTTGGGAAGTGCTGTGGCTGCCCCATGGAGTGTTAGGGGTTAGTGCTGGAGCTCTGTAGGCTGAGGACTGAGCTGGCTGCAATGCTCTGCAAAGGCAGTGAAGGTGTTCTTGAGCTCATGGGGGCTTTTTCATGCAGTCCCAAGCCGCAGGGGGGCTTCAAAGTCCCTTGTGCTTCCCTTTGAGCTGCTGCTTCAAACGTGCCGTGGCCCTCAAAGCAGAACACTGAGCAAAACCCCATCAGATTATATCCACTTCCCGTTGAGTCGTGATGCAGAGCCATACATCAGCCCCAGTTTGGCATAGGGGCTCCAGATGGGTAACTGGGGCTGCTGGAGCCCTTTGTACCAGCATACAGACAGGGGATGCTGCTGAGTGCAGCTGAAAGGCAGCAAATGTCGAAGTGATGGAAGTAAACCCTTTTATTCCCCCTGCAAAGCGTGCCCTCACTCCTGGAGTGTCTCATCCTTCCTTCCCAGTGTTGGGCCTTGTGCATGAGCAGAACACGGCTCCTGGGGGCTGGGGAGCATCCTGCAACCCCCTTGCTAACCTGGGAGAGGCTGCGGGGGCTCTGAATCACCCCTGGGTGAGGGGGGGTCAGCACGGAGCTCTGCTCTGGGAAGGGTGGCCCATGAGTGCCATCTTCAGGTCTGTCCTTACCTTGAAGTTGCAGCAAGCAGGTTGGTTGCCTCCAACGTGCTGTAAATCCCATTGGTCTGTGCTGTACCCCACAGCTCCTCCCCAGTGCCTGCATGCTGTGGGTGCTGCTCCTTGGGCACCTGTTTGGGACTGCTGTTGCGCTGTGCTCCCCGGTTCAACGTTTTCAAGGGTGTTTGAAGGAAACGTGAATGGCTCATTGAGTGGTGTTTGAAGGAAGCGGAGAATTTAATTAAAAAACATGAGGGAAAATGAGTAGTAAAGGAGGCTGATTGCAGGGCTTGGCACAGGGAGGGCTCGGGCAGGGCAGTGGGGCTGGGGCAAGCTGCAGAGCCGGGCTCTGTGCTCCATCCTTGTGCCCTGCTGGGGAAAGTAACAAGGGGAAGAGGAACAAAAACTGGCAGTTCTTTTATTGTTGTTTGCCAGTTTTTTTTTTTACATAAATCTTGCAGATTGCACAGTCTGTTTTTTTTTCCTCCGCCTGCTCTGTTTAATGCAAACGGCACCTTCCTGCTGATTGCAATCACACTCTGATTGAGAGATACTCGCGTGGGGCTGGGAGGGAAGCAGCAAGCTTAACCCTTTCTCTCTCCTCCCTTGTCCCATCTTGCTGCCTCACTCCTTTCTCCCTTTCCCTTGCTCTGTGACTCCAGAAGGGCTCCTGCTTTACATGCACCAGGCTGTGTGCTGCTCCAGCAGTGAGTTTGTTTCAATAAGCAAAGGCTTTCGGTTAGCTCCCAACCTGCCTGCTGCAGGGCACAGGCCCAGCTCTAGCTAATGGGATTAGGAAGAAACTTTTCTTGCCGAGAAACCATCACCTATCTGTCTGCAGCAGAGCCGTGCTGCAGGAGCAGTGATGGAGACGATGCCTTTGCTCGGAGCATCCTTGTGTGCCCTGTCCTGCTCCCTGTATCACAGCTCCTTCCTATGGTGCACAGAACAGCACATGGCTCCTTGCTATACCCCATGCCTTGCAGGTGGATATGTGTGTATGGTGCTGCAGGAAGCTGCTCTGCTCCTAATGTGCATACATTGTGTTGGTGCGCGTGTGCAGCTCTGCTGTGCTGGGAGATGTGTGTTCCAGGGCTGCAGGAACCAGATGATGGTTTTTTTTGCTAAGTCCCTTATACTGCTGTAATTCTTCCTGCAACAGACAGAGGTGTTTTCATGGCGGGCTTTGCTGGATGCAGCTGTTGGTCTGTAGTTCTTGCATCTCAAGATGCACAAAGGCTGACTGTATGCTGAACTCCCCCCCCTCCCCGGCGATGGGGCAGCAGTGATTGCTTCTATTTTGCTGCAGCTCGTGCTTTGCTCTGGGGAGCTGAGTGGCTGCAAGGCCACACCATGCGCTTCTAAAGGGTTACTAACATCACAGCAAATGGCTCTGCCTGGGTTATGTGCACGGCGGAAAGGCAGCCCGTGTGAGCAGAGCTGTCCTGCAGGCGCTGGGAGCTCAGCCAGGTGTTGCACGCAGCTCTGCTCGGTGCAGTGGAGGTACCCAAAGCACCACAGAGCACTTTGCAGGCACAGCAGTGCCAGTGCTGAGGTCAGGAGCAAACGTGGCCCACATTACCTGCGAAGGCAACAGCTCGGGGGATTGGATTGCGTTGCCCAACTCAGTTATGTCTCGATAACATCGCGGTTTAAGACATCGATCATTTCAAAGGAACCTGCAGAGGGATTTTAATGCCTCACAAATTGCTTTTCCTTCTATTCAATTTACATTCGCGATTGCACGGAGCATATTTAGGAGCTTTCCAAACCGCCACAAACAATGACAAATCTCTCCTGAAACGTTCTCCTGTTGCAGTAAATCCAACCTGACAAAAGAGAGGGAGAAACTTCAGCCTCCTCATGCCGTGCACGTGAGCACCTGGCCGGGGTTATGGCAGGGACCCGCTGTGTTTCCAACGTGTCCTCATGCAGGTTCTTCCTGGGCTGAGATAGCCAGCCTGTTGGGGCTCCTCCTTACCCGGGTGACCCCTCAGCCCACCCCTCTCAGCTTCTGCAATTAGTTTCCCAATTGGAAGTCTGAAGATCTCGAGGAGCCAGCTGAGCTCCTGCCTGTCACAGCCAAGATATCTGAGCGAAGCTTCTCGCTGCGTCCATCTCCTCTGGTCCTGCACCTGGCACCTGCCAGAGCATCACCGCTGGGCAGAGCCAGATTGCAGCTGGAGAACGTCAGCTGGCCCTCAGTGGATGGAGATTTGGCATCGTTCCTGGCACCTTTTTATCTCTTCCCTCCATGAAGCTCTGATCCCAGGAATGACCGTGCTCGAGGGGGGAGAAGCAATCAAATGCAGCAAGGAGAGCTCCTGCAGCAGAGCAGAGCCCACTGCCAAGGCCCCAGGTGTGGGCAGGCATCCTCAGCCCTCTCATTCAGCAGTGCTTCTGTTTGGGGGTGGTGTGTTGGGCTTTAATCCGATTTTCCTGTGCTGTGGGGCTCTGAGATAGGGCCTTGGCTGCTGCTGGTGTGTCCCAGGAGCAGGGGAAGGGGCTGGGGGCTGTGAGCACCAGGCTGTTCGTATGGTAAGCTTCCATTCACGGTGGTTCTTCTGAAGTACTGGGATGGATGGGGGTGTATGGACAGGAGCCCTTCTCCAGCAGTGCCATCTGGCCTTGCTCCCAACTGGTGCTTAATCAGCCCGACCTCCAAACCTCACCTTCCCCAGCTGATTGGAATGTACCCGAGGAAATGAAATGGTTACGTGCTCATGTTTCCTCCGGAGCGCTGCAGTGAGGCCAGGACGTGAATTGGAGGCGCTGTAGTGTGGAATAACAGGGACTGTGGGCACAGAGCCCCATACCCTTGGGTAGTCCTAAAAGCACAGAGGAACCTCTGATTTTCCTGTCTCTGCTGCCCTGGTTGCTGCCTCATCCACCCAAATCCAAGCTGGCATAGTGAAAAATATCGTGATGATATTCCTTTCCCCTGCCTTGCCCCTTCAGAGCCAGCCCTCTCGTTGAATTAGTGGATGCACCAAGGCTGATCATTAATCTTCTGCAGCTCTCGAGCACTGCTGGTAAATCTGCTGTGGTAAAGGCACCGAGTCCTCTCCGCAAAGGGCTGTGTCCTGGCTCGGGGCTGGAGATGTGCTGGCTCTGGATGGGGTCCCCAGGCTGTCCCCAGCACAGGGCACAGCGCTGTGGGGCTGGAAGCAGCACTGGGATCTCTGCTCCTCTCCTCCTGCCTGGAGCTCGCCAGTTTGCATCGCATCGGAGGGAATGGGAAAGCCATAAATCAATCTTGAGTGTTTCTCTTCTCTTTAGGGGAAAAATAATAACCCCAAACAAAACAAGCTTGCAGTCGGGAGAAAGGAATTCCTAATGACAAACTTACTTCAGCTAGGACACCAGGGGCTTCAGCTATATGAGATTAAACCTGCTGTGCTGAGACTCTATTACTCCATATATTACTGTGTGCTGCTGGACTGATGGTTCTCACAGGCGGAAATATAACCCTTTGAAATGTCAAGGCACATAATAAAGAGACCTGGCAGGGGAGGCTGGATGGCTCCGGGGATTGATAAAGCCTTTACAGCGCTGGCTGTGCTGCGAGCAGGGGTGGATACCTGGTGGAGCTCACACGCTTTGCTGGCCCTTTTGTTAGATGGCTTTCAGGGAGAGGCGGCATGGGAGAAATTCTCCTGCAACAACCCTGTCTGACCGAGTTTGCTTTGGAAATAAAGAACGGATCTCAAAATGAAAGCTTGGATGGAAGTTTGACTTGTTCTGCAGTCGTCAGCCACAAATGTTTGTCTCTTGGGTGGCACTCGCAGGATGAGGAGCAAAGCTCTTAATGCCTCCCGTTCCCTCACTGGGCTGCAAAGCTCACGTGGATGGACTGTTTCTGTGCCATAGAGCTGACTGTGTGCTGGGGAGGTGCTGCGAGCACCTGACCCTGTGTAAGACCCCACTGTAAACCTCCTGAGAAGGGCTGTCCTAATGGCCGGTAGACACAACCATTGCAAGATGAAGGCAGGCAGCAGATGGGAGCAGCATTAAGGACCTCGTAGCAAATCCTTAAGGGTCAGGAGAAGCATTTGCTCGTTGGCTGATGGATCTGTAATTCCTATCTTCAGGATTTTCTGCTTCACAGAGGGGGTTGATCCCAGCTGGCAGCAGGCAGGAGCTGCTGGAGGAACCAGGGGAGCTGGTGCTGCGGGTCTGTGCTGCTTGATGCGTGAGACTCCCATTTCTCCCCAAAAACGCGGGCTGGCAGCTGTGAGCTGGGAACCTGCCCATCTCCTCATGGCTGCTGTGGGCTCGTTAAGGCAAGAAGAGAGGAATAAATCTCCTGGAACTCATGAACTATTTACAGCCGTGCTGAGCAAGCAGTCCACGATTATTTATTTATTCTCCCCAGCCAGACCGTGCTTGGAGCCCTGGAGAGGCAGAGCTGCTCATGCCCACCCCACGCTGCCTCCTCTGCACTGCAGGGGCACAGGGCTGGACATGTCCCCAGAATGCATGCCCTGTGTGCTATGTTGGCTCCTGTTCATGTCAATGGGGAGATGAAACCTTTGTGCTCTGCTTTGGGTGGGTGTCCGTGCACCCGAGACCACAAGAAGGAGGAAAATTGCATTGGGGAAGTGATGGCAGGCATGGGAGGCAGCACCAGGGCTTGTCCCGTTGTCCCTCCTGCCATGTCACCGTGGTCCTGCACTGCCCGTGGGTCTTCTACCTCCAAATTCAGGCTGAACCACCAGTCTGGAGGGGGAAGTGGTCTCTTCTGCTGATGTCTGCCTGCCAGGGCCAGTGTTGCCTTCAAAGGTTTTTTTGGTTGTAGGGCTTATGGGCCAAGGACACTTCTCGCCTGCAGCTTTATATCTGTCAGTTTGATCAGCAAATGGGGGAGAGGGCCATAAAACTACAGAGGCTGAGTCCTCATCCCTTTAATCCCGCCAGGAGGGCCCGTGTTATTTCTCCACCGAGAGCGCTAATAGGATTCTAATACGCCGGCAAATGGGATTTTTTACAACTGCCATTCTGCAGTTACTGAGACGGTGTGTCACCGGGACAGCCCCGTAAATCCTCCTGGAGGTGGAGAGGGACGGTGGTTCTGCTGCAGCCCCCGTCGATGCCTTCCCTGCTGTCGGGGCATTGCTGCGGCTTGCTCAGATGCCATCTGGTTGGGAGGTGGGGCTGGCAGCGTGCCTCGGTTTGGCTGTCGCTTGTAGGGTCAATATATGGCCCTTGGGACTTCCTTCCTTGCTCTCTCCATGCCGTCCTTGCACACGTGTGGCAGCACTGAGTATCCCTGTGATTGCTCTTAGCAGTTGGTTCCCAGTCACCTTGGAGGGATCAGTAGTCCCTAAGAGCCTTCTTAGGGTGGCAGGACCCAGTCATTCCTCCCCTCCATGGTCCCAATGGGTCTGGGCTTCCAGGCTCACTGCTCATGCAGTTACAAGGCTTATTCCAGGGGATGAGAATGTGCATACAGCCTTGGCTTGGAACAGCAGAGTGGGGACAAGCGAATCCAACTCAATTGGAGCGCATCTTGGGGACCCACAGGACACGTATGGCACTGCTCTCCATCCCCTCCTTCCACTCAAGTAGCAGAGCCATATATATTGCATTACTCCATCCAATCTCGGCTCCCGATTGATTTTTTTCCAGCCCTGATCTCAGTAAGCCAGGACGATGGGATTATTTTCCAGGGCAATCACAGGTTGATGGGTCCTTGCAGCTGCTTCCACCCTTGAACATCAGCAAATAAGCAGCTCCCCACACTGCTCTCTGAGCAGCACCTAATTCCCTGGGACGTCTGCTGGGGTTTTGTTGTACTTAGCTGCAAATTGGCACAGCAGCATGGGCTGCTCCCTCTTCTCTCACAGCAGTACAGACATGTATGCTTTATCTCATCTATTATCACCTATGCCTGGTAGCTAACAAGCTCCCATCTCCCGTGCTTGCAACTCCTGTTCATTGCATTTGTGCTGCTGCCCTCCAGCCCCAGGCTGACAGCGGGCATCTTGGTGCAAGGCGCTGCATGAGCAGATTGCCACGACAGCTCTGCCCCACAGACAGAGCACCAGCCCTCCCCATCCCCACCCTGCAGACAGCTGAGCTGAGGGGAAACGCGCCGTCCAAGTCAATAAAAGCACACAGCAAAAAATCCCTCTTGATTTATCCAAGGTGATAAAGGAAAGCTGAGGTTTGGAAACAGATCTCAAGAGTGCTAAACAGAAATTTGCCTATCCGCAAACAGCTCGCTGTAGGGTTTGTAAATTGCCATTTTAGGAATGCAACAAAAGTAGCAGAGTTTCTTCCCCAATTAAACAAAAAATTGAGGAGAAAATTTCCGCATGTAAATCGGCGCCAGAGAATGAGATCGTGTTGTGCAATAAATGGGTGAAGGCAGGAAAATGTCACATTTTATTGAGGTGAGGTTTGTGATGAGAGAACGTCTCCTCTTAGAGCTAATGGATACGTGCAGGGGAAGATGAGCTGGTGCCAGCCTGGCTTCGGCACGGGGTCGGAGCAATGGGAGGAGGTGTGGAGGGGTGTCCTGAGGACATGGCACCAAGGGCACGCCAACGCTGCGGGAACGGCTCCGGAGCTGCCACCATTTCCAGCAGAGCTTCCAGCTTAATGCCAAATTGGCACCATCTGCTGCGCATTCGGGTTTGCTTCCCATGCTGTTCAGCCCTGCCTGGCGCACATCTGCGCGGGCTGCTGGGGACAGCGACCCGTGCACTGCCGAGGCGTTGTTTTAGTGCTGCTGCTCCGAATTCTGCCAAATGCTGCAAATCCCAAACTTGCCCTCTGAGCTCAGCTGGGTGCTGCACCTCTGCAGTGCGAGGAGTGCTGGAGCTGGGCTTGGCCCCGATGCATGGTGCTGCGTAGGGATGGGGCTGGAAGGCCTCTCCTGGACCAAGGCCACCAGCCGTGCGCTGCAATATAATCTAGGCTCAGCCCCAGCTGCTCCCCTCGAGGTCTGGCTGTGGTTCCCACATGGATGGGGTGTTGAGATGGAAAGGGGTCAAGAGCTGAAGCTGAGAGTTTGAGAAATCCAACTCCATTCCACTGGGGCTCCTCAAAGCCCCTTCCTAAGCTGCTCTGCAGTCAAGCCACTGGAGGTGCATTGCTTGGATAAATGTAGCCCATCCCGTCGCTTTTTGGTTTGTTTTTCAGAATGGCTTCTAGGAAATCACCCAATACCCCACTTCTCAGTTATCCTGATCCTCAACAGCTAAATAACACCTTTTCCCGAGGTGCAGCACTAAAGCAAGAGAAGAAATCAGCACCTGAGCAGCTCAGTGCAAACAGCGCAGCACTGGCAATGCAGAGGAGCAGGGCTGGTGTTTCCAGCATCCCGGGCTGGGTGTTGTTAGGAGCTCCAAGCCTGGCTCTTGGATTGGAGATGGAGAATAGGAGGAAAAGATCAATTTTCATTGCAGCAAAAGCTTAACAGCAGACAGTCTCAAATTTCCTCGGGGGTCTCATGTTGTTTAACTTATTTCTTAATGGTCTGAAGCCAGGGGTGAGCAGGGCTGTGGCCTTTGGCTACCGGAGAAATATCAAGTTGCCCTAATAACGGAGTTTGGGGAGTTATGAAAAGGAAGTGGATAAATCAGACTGCAGTCGTCGTGGCAGAGGCCGTGTCCTTCAGAGAGGTAAATATCATTATTAAATAAGAGGAGAGGAGAAAAGCAGAGCAGCTCCTGCTCTGTATGCAGGAGAATTTGTGCTAGGGAGAGAAGCAGTGGGATGGGGACTGCTCTGTGTTTGTGTACCTGCAGGAGCAGAGCAGTGGGGCTGATGCTTCCCATCATATCCAAGGAAATAATAATAAAAAATCATAAAAATGAATACGCAGCATTGTGAAGAGAACCTCAAACTGAACTTAAGCACAGAAGCATGGACTGAAGGGTGACTTTTTCCTCCCCACAAGCATTTCATGAAGCCAGCAGACCCGCTGGGACGTTTCCACCTGGCCCTGCCCAACGCTTGCCCAGTCCCAGTGCTGACGTAGCGCGTGTTGCTGCTTTCAGTCCATGCTGTGCTTCATGGTTGGCTCCATGGCAAGAGCTGCAGGATGCAGCGGTGCAGTGATTTGCATCCCTGCAGTGTGCATCCCCCTGGTCTGAGCAACCTGTGGCGTTTCACCTCTCACTTCAACGACCAAAATTGTTCCACTTGGGCAGAACAAACTTCTGTGAATGATGCAGGGAAAACAACAACAACAACAAACCCCAAACCCCCAAATATCCGTGTTTTTCTTTCCGTGTCTGCAGCTTGTTGAGTAGTCTCCCTCCTTGGTGGGAAGTGGGTATAGAGTTCATGGCATTGGGAACATAACTGAACAAATGGCCTTTGCGCTTATCAAGTGCCTCTGCTCTGCTTGGGCATTTAATCACCCGCAAAAGCCATTTATTGCCTCGTATACTCCTCTTCTATGAACATTAGGCCTTAAATACCTGGCATAATTAGAGGTGAAACTGCAGCGCTGCGCCGCACCTCCCGCCTGTGGAAGGGTAACAGATGAGGTAGGAGTTCTGCTGGAGTTCAAGGTGAGAGCCGTAAAGCCGATTTTCTGCATGTGTCAGGGACATTATTTTAGGAATGTATAATTCTGCTCGCGAAAATTGAGGCTGGCTCAAATAATAATTCACACTTAATGAACTTAGAGTTATAGCCCTGGCTCTGAGATCCCCTCTGTGCCTTGCATGGTCGATTTGCCTTGTCAGATGTTTAAAGGATGGTGAAGAAGTGACAAAAAGGATTTGGCGGAATTATACAGAATTCCCCCCAAACCCTATTTCGTTGTGTTTTGAGCCCTGTGTAGGAGAAAAGGAGAAATTCTCTGCAGCTTTGCCTGTAATCCAGTCTGCTCCTTGATTGGGGCTTGTCGTGTTTTTAACCTTGCGCGTTCTTCTTGCAGTGCTGCACGAACCCCGTGCCCTTTCTGTGTATTAGGGAGAATAAATACCACCTGTGAATGCGTGGTGCTGTGTGGAGGTAGCAAATGCAAGAACCCATCACACCCCCGACGTGTTCCCTGCTACCCGGCAATCAGATATTCAGAGTCTCCATCATTAATGCAGTTATCCTTGAAACACCCCTTTGATAGTAAATTAATGGGCTGTGCTATGTAGAACATCACACCATCACTACTGCTGGTTTTATACACTATCAAGCTGTATCACAGGGAAATGCTCACCGTTTGATGAGTAAAGCCATGGGGATATGGTTTAGTGGTGGAACTGGGTAGGTCTGTCTGGTGGTTGGACTTGAAGATCTTGAAGGTCTTTTCCAGCCCTGGGTGATGCTGCAGAGTTCTGCTGCTGTGTGCCCACGCGTTGTCTCTTGGCGGTGAGGCCTTGGTGCTGAGCAGGCTGCAGGTCTCAGCACGGTGCAAAGCAGCAAGGCCAGGGCTGGTGTGCGTTGGGTGTCTGCAATCACCATCACCTCATGTGATGGAAGCTCTGCTGTGGTGACCCATCCTCACGGCCCCATCACCGACCCATCCCAGCATTGGCTCGGCGCACGCCTGGTGCTTCGTGGTGCTTCCTGGAGCCCTGCAGTGCTTCCTCGAAAGATGGGGATTTTTCTTGCTGCTGGGAACGCTCGGCATCTGTATAAACAATTGTGTTAAGCCGCTGTTGTAGCAATTTTGTTTGTACAGTGAAGCAAGAAGGCTCGCTTTATCCCTCTGCTGTCTGGAAATGATTCCTCCAGGTTATGTGCAAAGCATTTTTCAGTGCACTGATTTCATTCAGGGAAAGGAAAAAAAAAAACCCAACACGACACTATTACAATGACATATTCTTCCCCAATGGTGACTTTATCCCCGCTTCTGGCTCATTGCAGAGTCATAATTCATTTTGTCACACGGATAGCAAATAAATAATAAGAATAAATTGAGCAGATTATCTCATCTTTGAGCCATGCCCAGCGTTCATCAAATCCATGCCAAGAAGCAAGACGTGTCTGCAGCCAGATTGATCCTACAAGAACACCTACCTTCAGCTCCATTAGCGCACCTGGGAGCTGCTCGCCCATCTCCCCGGGTCCTCGCTTACCTCAAATGAGCAGTCATTAAAGTGACACGCGTTCCCAAAGCGGCTTTCTTATGAAGGGTCTAGTGAAAATGTATGTGTTGCTGTTTCTCTCCATTGATTTTTACTGGAAGGACCAAAAGTACAAAGGCGAAGCGCGGCTCGGCGGAGGTTCGCTGCTCTGCATTCCTCGCGCCGCACATGCAAACCATCCATTTCTTCTCTCACTTCAAGGAAGTTCTAATAACAGATGCTGCAGGGAGTTTCTGTAGGACTAAGGTCTCATTACTTTTACAGGAGATGCTACTGTACGTTTACTGGTGTACTGCAAAGCGTTATAAATAATTAACGGAACTGCACCGAATAAACCTACTGCAATCCCACTAATTGGTAAACAGACTCGGAGCGTATGAGCAGTATTACCACTTCCAGTGGGATGATGATTCACTTGTATAAATTCAAGCTTATGAATAATGGCTTAAAGGGCCGAGGCTTGCTTTTATTTATTGCACGGCGCTCGAGAGATGGAAGGTGCGTCATAAGGCATGAATAAAGGTGAGGTGTGCTGCCCCAGAAAATATTCGCTCCAAAGTCTCATCTGCGCTAAGGCTGGAACTGAAGGAAGCAACTCGTTAGCAAGTAACAATTACTGCGGTGGAAGCTAAATTGAAATAATGTTCACTGAACCCACTCCGAGTCCCCCACTCAAAGTTATCGCCGTGCAGCACGCCCGGAATGCAGAGCAGGGCTGTTAATTTGCAGCCGTGCTCTCGAGGTGCTGTCGCGAAGGTCTTGCTGCCAAAACAAGCCTTGTCTTCCCGCACGCTTTAATATGAATTTAACCTGATGTATTTAAGCTGCAAAGCATGCAAGGGTGAATACTGTGCTTCAGCTCAAGTTGAGGGGGAAAGTATTTAAGCGTAAGCTGAACCCTTCTTAAAGCGAAATGCATTCTGTTTGTGGAAGCGTGTGCCCCCACTGAGTTGTTTTGGTTGGGTGATGGACTCGTGTCATCTGGCTGCTGCTCAGCCGCACGCCCCCTCCAGCGCCCATGTGCGGCTGCCACGAGCACTTCTCTCTGTATTGCAGATTGGAGCTGTGCTTTGCAAAGGGAATGCAAACGGGATGTTAGACCACTGCAGGTCAGGAGAGAGCAATGCTGGCATTGGTTTGGTGTGGCAGGAAGGAAGAGCGGAGCGCGAGCTGCCATGGCAGCCGATCCTTAGCAGGACGTGCCTACAGAATACTGGGTGCTGGAGCACAAAGTTCCGCTGCGACTCAAATAGGGGAACTGCCAGCGTGGTGGCACAAAACATTTCAAGCCTATATATAAATATCTGACCTATTTCTTATGGATAGCACAATAAGGACTCGATCAAAACGCCATTGAATTCTGCAGGAGCCTTTCCATTGACTTCAATGGCTTTTGGATTGGCCTCTATAAATGGCTCGCGAGGAGCGGGTGGTGGTGCATTTGCCTGCCTATTTTTGTGATGTGTTTGATCACTCACTCGGCGATTTTTCAAACTTGAGCCATTCGCAATGGGGAGCTATTGCAAATCACAATGTTGGATGTCCAAAGAAACGTCTCTTGAAATTGAACTGAGACTCATAAAGCAGATAAATGTGTTGGCATCCCGTGGCCGTCGAAATGAAAGGAGAGCATTAACACTCATTAAAAGGGACAAGCCAGTGCCACACTCGTGGTGACCCTGCCATGGGGACGCTGGGGTTTTGTCACTTCAGCTTCCAGTTCTGCCAGGGGTGCAGCAGCTCATCCGCTGCCCTTTCTGCAATGCAGGAATTGGGAAAAGGAGCAAGAAGTCTCTCAATCCAAGGCTGGGAGTGCCCTGAGAGCACGAGGGCTGGCTTTGTTCTGCAGCAGAGCCCTGCGGGTTCTTCTTGCTCCTGTTCATCCTCCATCTCTTCGCTTCTCTTTGGATGCTTCCATGTAGAAGGGGGTATCTCATACCTTGGTGTTGCTGGTTGAATGCCATGGCGGAGCTGCCACTGCTTGGTGTCCAATAAGGTCCCTTTCACCACAGGTTTTGGAGAGCATCGCCTATTGGTGTCATCCCTGGAGCTGCAGAATTAGGTTCCAGCCTTATATTTTTGCCTTATTTTATATAGAAATTAAAAAAAAACAGAGTCAAAATGAAAGCTTTCCGTCAGGTTAAAAGACTATTCCTGGGAATACTCTGTGATGTGAATTCACTGCTTCAGAATTCTGCCCTGGGTGAAATTCAACCCAGATTTCAAAGTCTCAGCATTTCCTATAGAAGAGAATTTCCATGTTTTGACTTTCTTTTCCCAGAGAATAAAGGTGTCTGCTTTTTTCTCCCATTGTATCATGCTCATGTAGATAGCAATATTCAATCTTTTTTGATTGTCAATCCTAGACATTTCTGAGTGGAGACAGAGAGCATTTGAGAGATACGCTGTGTGCAGATTGCCTTATTCTATAATAACAGTGTTGTTTTTTGTCAAAAGCCTTTTGTGGATGTCTTGGAAGCAGTCAGAGGATTAGGGATAGAAAATCACCATGTGCGAGGGTGATGCCTCAGCCAAATTGCAAGGCTTTGCAAGGACACTGCTTGCTCTGCTGTTGCTCTTTGCATTTGGTCTGCCTGTTGGTTTCAAGGAAGATACGCCGATGTTTTGTTGCTGCCGCTGCACAGAGGAAAAGCCGGTCACCTTCCCAATGTCACCGCCTGTCCCCGCGCTTGTCATTCCGTTCATGCCTTCCTGCTCCCATCCTGCCCATGATGAAGGCTGGGGCCGCCCTCTCCCCGGTGCCCGCAGTGGCGAGATGGAGGCCAAGGCATTCATTTCCTTTCTCCTCTGCGTCCTCACGCTCTAATTGCTCCCCAGCAGACCTTTGGCTTGCTTCCCTCTGTTATTGCACAGGGATCGGCTCTGGCTGCAGCTCTCGCTTTGCTCTTGTCCGACCTTACCCAACAGGACCTCCTCAAGGTAGAACTCTCATCCTTTCCCTTCCAATGATGCTGCTTTTCCTGGGTCACAGTGTGCTGCTCTGCTATTTACTGAACTGTAAGGCTTTGATTTCTCAGCAAATCCAGTCTTTGTACTGCATAAGACAAACACAGAAGACTTCTCCAGCAGCCCTGCATCAGTTTGTCTACGTTTGTCTCCTAAATGTCTCCCAGACTGCAGTGTGTGACCCAACACGGAGCTCTGCTTCAAACTCAGGTGTTCTTAAGTTGGTTTAGAGCAACACCTCCCAGTTTTGTGACAAACCAGGAGAAATTTGGCCATGATTCAGTCTAGCTGAGTTTTGCCACTTGATGCTGGGGAGGGTTGTTAGAGTGGATTGGCCAAAGACTTCTGAACAAAGCAGCAGCAGCAGAACCAAATCTCATGAGCTTTGTGCTGTTGTAATTAGGAATAACGCACTGTGGGTCCATCAGGGGGAAAGCTTTCTGCAAGGCTCAGTACGGGCAGAAGGAAGCTTTGTGCTTCTGTTCTCTAAACGAGTTGTTGTAGGACTTGGAGAGCCAAATCCATGGGTCGCAGTTGCGTTCTGTAGCCCAACAGCAATTTGCTGCCATCAAAGATCTACTCTGTAGATCTTTGTAGATCTACAGTAGAATGGGGAATTAAATGGTTTTTACCCCTTCTAAAGGCAAGACAGTCATGTCCTGTGCTTAACTGTTGGGTCCCCGTGACCTCCTGGTGTTCAGGACCATGCATTTCTGCAGGACGGACCCATCCATCAGCACCGTCCTGCAGGGCCACAAGCAGTGCCAGCTCTTATGTCCCCATGCATCCCCCGGTCCCTTTGAAGCAGATCCTCCTCCGTCAGCCACAGCAGGATTCCCTCATGATTGCGATGCCTTTTTTTTTTTTGCCTAAAGCAGAACTGAAAATTAAGTGAACAGATCTGTTTAAACCTTTATAAATACATGTTTAATATCCGCTTAATGCGAGATGGAATTTATGAGCCGTTAAGTGATGCTAGATCGTTTTTGTAAGAATAGAGAAGTCTAGTGGGAAAACTTCCTCCTGGGACATAATCTCATATTATTATTTTTTTAAGAGCGAGAGATTTAATATGTTATAGTTGACGTTTCCAGTGACATTGGATGATTCCCTACGCGGGAGCTTTCGCGAGCGCTTCATGAATCTTTAAGGCTTTGAACGAATGAAGTCCTTATGCAGGGGCTGGGCGTGGGTGTGCTGTGGGTCTGGAGCTCTCGTTGGGGTGGGCAGAGATGGGAACGCCAGCCTTGCGTTGGGTTTGCCAAGGATGAGGAGCGTTGTGCTTCGTGCTTCCCCATTGCGTAGCCTTTGGCATGGCTTTGCACAAAGGAATTGCCCATCCAGGAGGTGTGAGGGCAAGCAGAGAACATCTGTTGGTCCCCATCCTTTTTTATTTCCCATGTTTTTTCCCCTTTCACCTTATTAGTGCGTGTCTGAGAGGAGCGCTGATCTGTCTGAATCTCCCACTCCCTTTGGAGGTTCCTGCTGGGGATGCTCCCATGGAGTTGGGGATGTGACAGCAGTTGGAGGTTTGGGGGCTCCGTGGTGGAGCTGCTCTGGGGAAAAGAGATCTTTCTGCTTCCTGCAGGCACTGCTGAAATGGGCTTTTTTTATCCTCTGTTAGAAACGCCGATGAAATCCCTCTGTTCCCGTTGCAGTTTGTTTCCAACATTTTGAGTATTTCCGGAAAAATCCCCAACCAGTTTTGATATGAAACTTTAATATTTTCTCTTCTTTTCTCCGCCTGCGAGATCACACGTTTGGAGGAGAATACAGATTGACAAAAAGGGGGTGGATGGGGGAATGCAGCCGTTCCCATCTCATCAGATAGCTACTTCCCATCAGAAGAGCTAACCCGGATTCGAGTTATTTTAGCATTGTCAGCACTGCTCTCTCCCATTCCCAGGAGCATTGCCTGAGCGTTGGGGTCCCTTTTGTGGGGACACCCCCAAGCCAAAGGGCTGGAGCCAAACCTTCCACATCAGCCCATTCACAGGGAGCTGCTGCAGTCCCACTGTGAATTTTACCCCATGTTGGAGATGGCAGCATGCAGGTGGGGTGCTCACACCAACCCCTGTCCCAGGGGGGGATTTGCAGTGACCCCGTGCCACATCTTGGGCTGTTGGTGACCAACTGTTGGGTTTCTTGTGAATAATTAGAA
>PPHD01000723.1:0-54692 GCA_002909625.1 Bambusicola thoracicus
CCCTGCCCTGAGCCCTGCGCCCCGCCGCGGGAGGGAGGGCGGGCGGGCCGTCACAAGACTGCGCCCCACGTGACTCCGCTCCCCGGCAGCGCGGGTGACTCCGAGGCGCCGCCTTAAAGGGGCCGCGGCGCACGGCCGGGCGGCGCCCCTCCGTGCGGCCCCCGGGCACCGGCCGCGCTCTGCCGGCGGCTCCCGCCTGCCGCGCGTCGCGGGGGCTTTCGCAGGAAAAGCGGAAAGCGCAAGTGCGACGCAACGCGACGCCGTGCGGCGCTTCCTCGTGTGGGGAAAGACGCTTCCCCGAAACGAGCGTCACGTGACGGGGAGAAATCCCCTCTCGGAGAAGCGAGGATCGGGAAGAGTCGCGTGTCGGGGACGCGCGACGGGCGCGGCTCGGGGCTGTGATCGGGAGGGGCGAAGCCTTTCCTGCGGGCGGGGGACTTAAAAACTCGGAGCCCGCCTCTGAGCTCCGCCATCGGCTGTGCCCGCGCCGCACGGAGCTCCCCGGGCTGCGCCGTGCCCGCGGCAGATGACCCCGAGGGCTCCGAGCACCGCAGAGCACCGTTGCGCTGTGCCCGCACGCTGCGGGGAGCGGGGAGCGTCTCTGAGTGCCGTTTCCCCCCTCCTCCCTCCCCGCCGGGGCTCACAGCCCGGCCCCTGCAGCAGCGCGGTGGGGTAACGTCGCCCCGCGCTCACGCAGCAGCCTCACCGCTCTGCCGGGCACCGAAAGCAAAGTCTGGCCCAGAGCCCGCTTGCAAATACCTGTCGGGTTTTACAAAGCCTCCCTCCTGTTACCTCCTTACGGAACAGACGTCACTGCTGTCACGGCAGCCACTGAGCAACGCTCAGCGTCGGGCACCGCCGGACCGGCACCCCCCGGGCACCCGCACGCAGATGCAGCGCAGCCGTCAGCGGGGAGCCGGGAGCTGCCGGCCGCAGGCGCGCGGCCCGGGCCCCGTGGAAGCCGCTCCGTGAGCAAGCTGCCCCGCCTGCCAGCAGCTGTCGTGGGAGCTGAGCTCCTCGCACAGCCCTTCCTGCCACCGTCGTGCATGATCGCAGGGCTGTGCTTCGGATCCACACCGTGCGGAATTCACAGAAAATACTCCTTAGCCTCTTCTCCCAACGCCCAAATCCCACGGAAAACAATGAAAGTCTTTGTTTCATCCACTTAAAAAGGCATCTGGACTAAGAACCGCTAACTGTATCAGAAACATGGCTGCCCAATCCCCTGCAGAATGAAATCCTGACGATAAATTTCACTAAAACACTGAAATTGTCACAACATTGCTGGGAGCAGCACTGCGCAGGGCCGAGCAGCACAGCGGGCAGCTCTGCCCCATGGGCACCAAGGCCAGGGAGGGGGCACAGAGCACAGAGTGGGGCACGGAGCACAGAGCAGGGCATGGAGCACAGAGCAGGGCACGGAGCACAGAGCGGGGCATGGAGCCAGCTGTGCTCTCCAAGCCATAAGAAGCCCCCGGTCTGACCCCCATCAGCCTGCCCGCTGCCTGTGAGGGAGGCCTGCAATAAAGGACAGCTTTCAATCCTCCTGCGCTATCTTTGGGATGCGCAGTAATCAGAATAGCCTTTCTTTGCAGGTCTCCTCGCGTGGCGATGTGAACCAACAGACATGGAAGTTCTCATCTGTGTCGTGAGATTTCCCGACCCCCTTTGGCACGGCCTGGAACGCGGTGTCAGAAGCGGAGCTCTCCCTGCCAACCTCCACCTGAGGTCCCTGTTAGCAGCGGGCTGCAGGCGGCCCAGCAGCACGTTGGGTGTCCGTCCCCCCCCCCGAGCCGTGCTAGAAAGGGTCCCCTCCGTCTGACGCCCCAGGCGAGGCGTTTACATCAAGGCTAAGCATAACTCCACGTAAAGCCCTTCGTTCCAAGCGGGCCGGCAACGAGCACCCAGCGCAGGAGCTGCCCGCTCCCGTCCGAACTGCTTTCCCCGGGGAAGTGAAACCTCCCGGAGCCGCCGCCTCACTCCGGGCGCAGCCGTGACGCTGCCCGCCCACCGGCGGCGGGGCGGCCATTGGGAGCGCGGCTGTCACCGCCCCGCGCCGCCGCGCCGTCGCCGGGCCGCGCAGGGGCGAAGGGGGCGAAGGGGGCTCCGTTCCGCCGGCGAGGAGCGGTGAGGCCGGCGCCGGGCAGGTGAGCGGAGGGAGGGCGCGGAGCCCCGCGGGAGGAGGCGCGGGGGAGGCGGGGGGGGGGCGTCGCGGCGCTGACAGCCGTGGGCGCGGGGCGGCTTCCCGACCTCAGCGTCAGCTCCGCCTCGGCCGTTCCGCATATCGGCGCGCTGTGCGGGTGCGGTGCGTTCCGAGAGCCGCGCGGACGCAAAGCGGGGTGCCCGCGGCCGTAGCACCGCTGTTAGACTGGCGACGCGCGCTCCCTTGCGATGAATTAACGCCGCCTGCGTCCGTTTCGCGGCGGAACGAAGTCCCGCGGCGGCGCTCCCCGGCTGCCGGCGCCGCCGTGCCGTACCGCAGGCGCGGAGCTGCGCGTTCTGCGTGGAATTCTCCATCTCAGTTACGCCGGCAGGAAATCTCAGCCCGCCGCGCGCTGCCCTCACGGCAGCAGTTGTAGCCGTACTGATCGCGGCCGGCCGAGCTGCGGGGAGGGCGGCGGGGCTGCCCAGGAGCGGCGGCTGCACCGCAGGCACCCGGCGGCCACACAGCCCGGCGGCGTTTGGCTTCGCCTGCGGCGCGGCCCGCATAGCTGCCGTTCCCGCGGGACTTCCCACGGTTCTCCTCCAAACGCTCCGTCTCAAAATTTCGAAGGATGGTGCCCAGAAGCCCATTTATTTCAGCTGCCTTGAATATCTTAATTCAGTTGCATCCGCACGGACGGCACTCGCTCCATCCCATCTGTAGTTTCCTACTTCGTCTTTGGGATAGCTGGACATTTCACTCGGTTTTTGGAGCTGCTCCGGGTACTTCCCTGCCTGCCCAGCGGCCACTCCAGCAGAGGCCTTCATGTGTGTATTTGTCCTCCTTTAATACTCCTTTAACGCCTGACTCCATTGGATCGTCGCAGCGTTATGCACGGCGCTGCCTTCGCCCCCCACTTGCTGTGCTCTGGGAGCTGCTCAAGACTAAGAGCCTATTTCCCTGTTACAGAGACTGCTTTGCAGGATTTTCAGTGCAAACGCTGCCAGCCTTATTTTCATGGGCTTCGTCGTCCCAGTGACACCACATCGCTTCCGCCTCATCTTTACTTTGTTCCATTCCATCCTTTTTGTCTTTCTGTACCAGCCCACTTTGAACAAGGTAGAAATGCAGACAGCAGAAAAGGCAGGTCCAGAGGGAGGTCAGCTGTACAGCCCCACTTCTCACTCCTCTTTCTTAAAGACAAAATTATCTTTGTCTGACTGCTTCCCTGTGAGAGTTCACATGGAGATCCACAGCAAGATTGTCCCATGGGAAGGAACTGCAGCAACGTGCTGTGGAGCCTCAGAAGAGCACGGAGCGCTGATACTCCGTGCAGCAGCAACAGAACAACCCAGAGGCCAAAACTGGAGAATTCCCATATCTATGCTGCAGCAGCTGCCAGGAGAATTTTGCCTTTCTGACCTTCCTGGCTTCACTCATCTCTGCTGCTACACATTTTCTTCTCCCTGTTACCTTTTTTTCCCTGCCAGACCGGCTTTGCAGGCGCTCAGCAGCAGCAGCACCGGGAATACATGAATTCCAGCAGAGCAGATGAGTCCTTGTGTTCCCCCCGCCCTCTGAAGCCCCCTCCCTGGCACCCTCACGAACTCAGCAGGCAGTTCTGACGCTGCTGTGGCTGTTTCCAGGTTCTGTGTTGTTTCTCTCCGCTGCTCGGGCACGGTGCATCACTGCTAACAAACGGTGCATCACTGCTAACAACCCTCAGAGAGCAGGCAGGTTTGAAAGCTGCCATTTGTCAGCTGAGAAGCAGTGTTCCATTGTGCCTCTAAGCAAGGAGTCCCTTTTTCCTTCTTTCTTTGCTTTTATTTATTTTTTTAATGCGATCTCTCTTTTTCTGCTTATCTCTTCCTGGTCTTTCACTACATAATGGAACTCAAACAGTTCTCTGCCGTCAAGCAGAGCTCCATGTATACTCCAATAAATATCACACCTGTGCATATTAAATAAATGCTAGGTCCCAAAGCGGTCATCAGAATGCTTTGGAAATGCACGGCTCTGACTGAATGAGCCCCGGCCATCAGCTGCACAGGGGCTGTGTGTAAGATATCGTTCTTCGCTATTTCTCCCAGGTGATTTGACCGGGGTTGGCTCAGAGCACAACGGAGGGCTCGAGACCCATTTTCCAAAGCTGGCATTTCCATTAATCACTCATTTTTGCCTTTCAGACATGGCCACGTCCAGTTCCCTTCTGTGGGCTGTTGACATTTTTGGGAGGGTTTACACTCTGCCTACGGTTGGCCAGTACTGGGAGCTCTGTAAGGACACACAGCTGGAATTCAAGCGGGTCTCTGCTGTCAAGCAGTGCTGCTGGGGAATTGCCTGCGACCATCAGGTGTACACCTACGTATTCTCGGGTGATGTTCCCATCAGATACCAGGAAGAAACCTATGAGAATCAGGTATGCAGTATTATGGTTACTTCTGCTGTGTGTTCTTCAGAATGAAACAACAGTACATCCTTACATCAGCCGTCTCTGCACGTTATTCTCGTGGTATAGCTCGTGTTTCTGAAGAGTACATATGTGCCAGGTCGGTTACTCTTTCAATGCTTTAATTCCCAAAGCAACGGCAGCAGGTGCTGCAGCACAGTGCACACCACTCCAGACAGGAGCTGATGTGTGCAGTGGGTGACGAACGCAATCCCCTTACAAAAACGTCCAACGTAACTTCCAGCCAACAAGAGCACTTTATTCCTGAGCAAATACTATTTTGGTAGGTAACAATGAATTATCCAGTAAGGGCACTGACTCTCCATTAAAGTCCATTTCCAGCTTTTTTTTTTTTGTATAAAAATGTTATTAAGATGATCCTTTCGATAGAGGATACTTGAAAAGAATGTCATTAGAATAGTATTTTAAAGAAAATTTCTCTGTTTTTTTTAACTTAACCAGAAGTTTTTTTGAGAGACAAAACAGAAGGATTCTCTTCAATACATTTCACAGCTGTCTAAGGGGTAAAGGGATAAATGTAAGCTGAGAGCAGACATCAACTTATCTACGCAGGTGAAAATATAACAGACTAATTTAATACCTAACATAACACTGACACAACTTTCCACTCCTTTAAGAATGTCCCTTGGCTGTGGAAACACGTTCTCTAAAAAAACGCAGAACTTTACAAGCTGTTTGGTTTGTTGCTGTAAACTTGCTTGTTTGTAAAACAGAAAGCGAGATATTAGAAAGCACAACAAATATTCTGCAAGAGCTGACAGCAACAGAACTAAACTCCAGCGGTACCCTTCCATGCAGAGCAGCGTCACCTGACAAACCTCACCAGTGTTCCTATGGTGGGTAAAACTGGGGGGGAAGAAGAATTGCAACTGCTGGTGAAGAGCCGAGCAAGTTGTCTGTTCTACAACTGATTAAAGCCAGATTTAGGGGAAAAAAAACCCACAAACCTCTTTGTAACATAAGGTACAAGAACACTCACTGATGTAGTACACTGTGTAGAACACGAGCTGCAGCCCTACAGCATCAGCACTTGCTCATTCACCCGAAGAATCAGTCTTCTTCTAATGTAGTTTAAAAACACACTCATTGCTTGTGATTCAGTTGGGGTTTGCAGATATTTGACCCCAGGTAAAGCATTCTCTCTGTTTTCTGGCAGCGCTGGAATCCAGTCGGGGGCTTTTGTGAGAAATTAATGCCCAGTGACCGCTGGCAGTGGAGTGATGTGAGCGGGCTGAAGCATCAGCAGCTTGATAGCTTCACACTGCCTTCACCACACTGGGAGTGGGAGTCTGACTGGTATGTGGATGAAAATATTGGAGGGGAACCAACAGAGAAAGGGGTAGGTGAACAATACTGAAAAGAGATCTGTTCTGGGAATCCTTAGTCTGTGAACTAGAAGGCATTTTGTAAGTGGGAGAAAGGCCTGCGAACATAGAAAGCACTCAGCTTCCCATAGCTACTTCTTTCCGGGAGATAGCTCAGCTGCAGTACAGCACGAGGAAGAGCCTTGTTTGGAGGCTTCTTGAGTTTATAGCAGTTGTTGTTTCTTTTCTCCTTGGATGGGGCCATGAAATGCTGCCAGCTTGGTATCACTGCTGTTCATAATCATGATGGAGAAAGCAAAACGCATTACTGTGTCTTGTTTGTTCTGTATGTATCATGTGGAGGAACGAGGACATGATTCGTAAATCCCTCATAGAATTAGCTGACCTGTTAATTAGGCTGTTGGGACACGCACAGAAACTTGTACTGGGTTTGTGAGAACGACTCGTGCAGAATTCCTCCAAGTAAAGATTTCAGGCTTTTTCTTGCTGCAGATTTTAATGAAAGAAAACTTCTGTTTGCAGGGCTGGACTTATGCCATAGACTTCCCCAGCACCTACACAAAGGATAAGAAATGGAATTCTTGTGTGAGACGCAGGAGGTGGATCAGATACAGGAGATACAAATCACGGGATGTTTGGGCAAAGGTTCTGGACATCTTTTACATTTAACTGAAGTGATTGTTCTGAAATCACAAGTTAATATCCCTGTGCTTATGGTTGATTGTTGTTGCCCTCCAGGTTGGACCTGGATGCCTTCATTTCCAGCCTTGTAATTTGTGCAAGCATAAATGGAAATGTGGGATTTGTCATAGGAACATGTGGCATAAGGTGCCACGTTTCATACTAATGCAGATGGAGATGCTCAGCTCCTTTACAAATTTCAAAGCAACCATTGAAGTTCATCTGATTATTTGACAAAGCATTCCCTTTCAAGACAGTGCCTGTTTAGTCTCATTTACCAGCTCTGTCCTTTATCTGTATGAATAATTGTCCTTTAATAATTTCTGTTCCATTCTGAGAATGTGCTAAAATTGGAGCTCATGCTGTTCCAGCTTTCCAATTCAAAGAACATCTCTGTGGAGTGTTCTGCAGCAAAGATTTCCTTAGCTGGGGACTGAAACAATGACTCCGTGTTGCTTCAGCTGTTTCCCCACTCTGTACCTAGTAGCCTACAATGAGAGGTAGAAGCTCTATGCTTCGCCACTTCAGCGAGCAATGCTTAAAGCCATCTGCGCTGAGTAAGCCAACTCACCTATTCACTGCAGCATCTTTTCTTCTGATCTCAATCTTTCTACCCTTGCTTCAGATCACATCACACAATGACCCAGACCGGTTGCCAGACCCTTTCAATGACATCTCGATTGGAGGATGGGAAATCACCGATGAGCCTCTTGGCCGTTTATCAGTATGGGCAGTTTCTTTACAAGGAAGGGTATGTGTATATTCCTTAAGTTTTCTGATTTGAATTACTACTGAAAAGGAGTTGCATACTTCTAAAGCAAGGCAGGTTTGTGATCATCTTACATTGGTAAGAAACTGCTGTTTGTGCATCTGGCAGAGGATCTAAGAACTGCTGTAAGACTACACTGTTTAACAACTGGTATATTAAATGGAAAGGCATAGTATCTCTTAGGGTTGCTGGGCTTTGGAAGCATTAAACCTCTATAAACAGCTGAGTCTTACAAACTCGGGCTGACTAGTGTGCCACGTCCTGAGAAGTGCCCAGAATGCCAACTGTGGCACCACTAACAAAGAGACAGGCCTGCTGCTCTCTGGAATTGGAGAGATTCGAGGTGGCTGTTCGAGTTTCCTAACTTAGCAATGTGGAATCCAGCTCTGGAACATTTTTATTTTCTATTGAAAAATATCTTTTTTTCTTTGTTTTGTTTTTGGGTTTTAGGCCATCCTAAAGTCTCTCCTCTTTTGCTCAGTGATGTAAAGGTGGCTTCATGCTTTCCTTCCATCACTGTTAGAGCTGAGTAGCCCTCCTTTGTCTCTAGACAATTTCTATCTTGTGGTCTCATAAAGAACAACATTCTAACAGGTAGCCTGAGATTTCAGTCATGCTTGGCTCTGCCTGACAAAGTAGATAATCTTGGTTAAATTGTTTAAAAATAACAGTTCCCATGCCTCAGACTCCCCAGTAATAAGTGACAGGCATCCCACTCTTAAGGCTTACTTGACTGACATATAAGATGCTTTTATTTCCCAAAGTAAAAGCCTCTAGAGAAAAATGCATTTCTAAAAATGCTGGCATGGCGCTCAGCAGTTGTATTTTGGAAGCACCCACATGCCCACTACAGGCTGCTTTCCTTGTTTGATGCTCTTATATCCACTGGGGTCTCAAGATAAGCATGCAGGCAGTGCGGGCAGGCCAGCAGATGGACAGGATGCATGTATCTTGATGGATGTATCTTGAAAGCTGCACAGAGAATGGTATTTTTATCCATATTGCAGCAAACTGTGCTCAGTGAGAGTGAGTTTGGGCTCTCATCCTACCAGGAACACATCTGTGCTGTATATTTGCTCCTCCTTGTTTTTTGTTGGTTTTTTTTTAAGCACACCATGATGTGCATTGAAGTGGGTTTTTTACATCTTGAAATGTACACAGAACTTGCTGCAACAGGTCACGCGTCCAATCCAGATTCATTCCTATGGTAAAAGTAAGAACACCTCCTCCCTTAATAAATAAGGAAATAATCTTCAACAGCGTAAAAATATTTTTAAAGGCCAGAATGCAAACACGGAACAAAAAGAAAGAAAAAGCAGTTGTTAAAGGAGAAGAGTTCTTTCCAGTCCATCCAGATGTCATCATGCTTGTCTCAATAGTTCCGCTGTTGTAGTCACATCTTTATTTCTCTTAAAACTTGTCTAGGTGTGGTACAGAGAAAATGTTTGCCATCACAATCCAGAAGGTTCCACATGGTCCTTAATCAGCACTCCTGGTGAAGTTGCACAGATCAGCTGCGGGCCCTATGACCTCCTTTGGGCAACTCTTTGGGAAGGGCAAGCTATTGTGAGAGAAGGGATTGACAGGAACAATCCTCAAGGTATTTTATATTTACCAGGAAACTCTTCAGATTTTTGTAGTGTTAAACAAGAAAATAACATACAGTGGCTTCTGTGCTTTGTTTCTTGCAGGAATTTCCTGGAGCACTGTGGAGTCCCCAAGCTCTGAAAATGGGATCATGCATGTATCTGTGGGCGTTGATGTGGTATGGTGCATCACAAAGGATCGAAAAGTAAGAGCTTAATGTTCTGGTTCTGTTTTTATATTTCCTTTTTGTATTTGCTCTTCTGAAATGGGCAAGTAACTTTCAAATGAAACATTGGTAATTTGGTCTCCCTATACATACAGTTCAGGGAATTCTATTCCCTCTCATCATAGGGATGCTTTCTGGTCTGTGATATACATAGTTGGGTGCAACTTAAGAGATCTCCTGAAATTGAATCTTCCTCAGGAAAAAAGTATGTTTGATGTCAAACACTAAGACACTGTAATACTTTTGGATTCTTTACTTTGACACTAACTTCCAACACTTAAAATTTCATAGAAAATGGGCAACACAGATGAGAGTCTTTTGTTGGCTGTGTTGTTTACAGACTTCATCACATGAGGATGTTATGTGACCGAAGCACAGGGACTGATTAAGTCAAGACAGTCACACCAAGATAGAGCAGCTCTTGCTTTAGACATGCATTTTGGGATAAACAGATGTCTAGAGGTTTAAAGTAATTGAGTTACTCTGGCTAAATAAGGCACTGTCAACTGTGCCATTGCAACTGACTGCATCCTGCCTACTCCATCTGCCAATAAAACCACTACATAAAAATACAAAAGCTAATATGTTGTAACACTATAATGCAATGGAAAGCACAACAATAATAGCAGGATAAGAAAATCCTAGGCTGCAGCAAGTGAAGATATGCCCAAATACAACAACCATGGACACAGAATAAGGAGGAAAAAAAAAAAGAAAAAAAAAAAGAAAAAAAATCCCCACAACTACTTACCTTCACAAGGCCTCAGGTATTTCCAGAGAGACTCCCTCACCTCCACTGCCAGCCCTTAAATGAGGGCTGGGAAGGGGTGGATCCTGGTTCCACCCTTCTGGTCATTCAGTGATTGCATTGCATGCACCTGGGCTGGCCCTGCCTTCCCACCAGGTGCTCCATCACTGCTTCAAGCCATGACTTAGCATTTCTGCTACATGTGTTTCTCTTCAGATTTGCCCGGAGCAGTCAAATACTGTGTCTGTCACTCACACATCTCAACCAACAAGTGCTAACATAGCTGCTTGCCATTATAAGACCAGATCCTAAACATAGACATCCAGCTGGAAATGTTTCCAGGTACCCAGCCCACACACACTTTCTGATTGGTAAAAACTAATCCAAGTTAGACAATTTATAGAACAGGATCACTGAAAAGATCCCACTGACAGTCCCCTCTGTCATCCCAGCTTCACAGGAATGCTATTTGGAAGTTGATTTAGTCACCAAAAAGTAGCCTGCAGTTTACATGTAAGAGCAAATATTTTTCTAGGGGCTGAGCAACTGTAACTATCTTAAAAATGATTTTATCTGCACTCAATTAAAACTGATCCACTAAAAAAGTAAATTTCAGCTGTCTGCCTGCCGCTACAGTACAGAAGGGGCAGACCTCAGACTTCTGTTGTTGTTGTTGCAGGTATGGTTTAGAAGAGGGGTGAACTCACATAATCCATGCGGAACAAGCTGGATTGAAATGGTTGGAGAAATGATGATGGTAAACGTAGGCTTAAATAACCAGGTAAGATAGCTGTGTACGAGCTGTGAGGCTACTTGTGTTCACTGCACAGACAAGGACCATCAGCAGTGCCCATATGGACAGCTGAACAGGAGGTCCATGTGACTGAACTGCTAGGAAGCAATGCATGGCTTCATTTTCACCAGGAGACAGCAGTCAGCGCATCGTTGTGTGACACATTCACGTGCAAACTGTCTTCTCGTGATAGCACAGAATTTTGATATTGCAACTACACCATCAGCAGTAAGGAAGAACAGAAAGGGAAAATGATTTTCACAGTGAATTTTCCACTATTGTGCCTTTTGTATAAACAGCACCCACCGACACTCCATGCCGTTTCCTTCACCGACCCTTTCCTTCCCTAGGTCTGGGGAATTGGCTGCGATGACAGAACTATCTATTTCCGTCAAGGCGTCACGCCAAGCGAGCTCAGCGGGAAGATGTGGAAGGCAATTGTCTGTGGTCGAGAGAGTGACAGATCTCAGACGGGGAGCTCAACAAGTCTGCTCAGGTGCTTTGTAAAATACCTGCTTGAGACTCTGCACACTAGGAGCTTCAGTGCTAGGAGATATTTTGGTACAGGAAGGGAGAAGCAGAGAAGGCATCTAACCATCATGTACACCAGAGAGCATTTACTTTTTTGCCATTAAAATTAACAATAGGCAGCAGTTGCTGCTGCCAGAGCAGAAGCTGACACTCCCACTTTGGAGTTCACTGCACACTGGCAGTATAGCCTGTTTTTCTGGGCTTTACTATCCCTATGTGAGCTAGTCTGTAATAAGATAAGACATTACCTGTGAAATATCACGAAGGAGTGCAAGCTCCATGCAGCACTGCCCTTCTCCTCAGTGTCACTACGTTTCTTTCTCAAGAGATGAAGGCAGTACCTCCATAGTGGGTGCTGCCTGTTGGCTGTGCAAGATGTGCCTCCACTACTGGCATGCTGCAGAAGCTACCTGAGTCATTGTGCTCTGAGCGGAAGCCCTCTCTAGCTGAGAAAAGAATCACAAAATAATGGGCTTTAAAAGATCTTACTATTTCATATCCAGAAAATGTGATGTTGCTTCAGTGTTTGCCTGAGAGCTGTAGGCAGCCAACACCCCTTTCTTTTTCCCCCCAGAAGACCAGTGGAATCTCCTCTGGTGTTTGAGTTTTACTGGACTGATCTGCCAGATTCATGTTACTCTTCCCTTAATGACAGATTCTTACCTTTAAAAAAAAATCTGCTGTCTCTCTCCTAAAGCTGGAACGCTGTGTTGATTTCTGTGGTCTTGGACTTGTCTAAATTTACAATATTTGAATTACAGTTAATTAATTACCTATTTGTCCTTCAGTGCTGGCTGTTTCTTTACGGATGATATTCAGAACCAGACAAACGCCGTCGTTCAGGGTGATGCAGACACCTCCTCGGACACAGAGCTCTCAAGCATACCCACAAACCTCAGCAGCACCCCCCCAGTGGGAGCAGCAGCCAGCAGCGCCAGCAGCACAGGCAGCCAGGCAGCAGGAGCACCTGCCAGTGTGACTGTGGACCCTCTGGACTCTGATCAAGGAGAAGCCCCCGCCGCTTCAGCAAGTGACGAGAAAGCTCACCTGGAAAGCCGTAAATCCACAAATCCAAATCCTCCCACAGAACTGCAGTGGACGAACATTGACTTAAAGGAGGCACACAGGCATGCAGTCCTCTCCGTCAGCACCTTCACAGAAACATCCAGCCTGTCTTCCCTTGGCATGTTCTCTGTGGGAGCTGAAGAACAGTACGGAGCTGATGAGCACCCGCTGTGGGCCTGGGTGTCCGGGGGAGGCTGCCTTGTAGATCTGCACAGCCCGCTGAAATGGTTCGCTGTCCCATCAGGTACAGCTCAGTCACTGCAGCAGACCATCACTTCCAGCTACAGTTAATCATGCTCTTCAATGAAATGATTTTTGTTGTGTACTTGTTGTTTTTAAACAAAACCTTGGTGCAAAACTTCTAATAGCCCATTAGCTCTTAATGCAGTTTTTTATTACACTCCATGTCTGGAGATGGTGCTGCATTTTGGGATCGAGATACAAAAATGTAAAGGTGGTATTTTCTCTCAGCTTCTGTAAGAATTTGGTAAAAAAAATCAGTGTGCTGCAAATGCAGCATCAGGCAGAACCCAGAACAGCACTGAATAAGAACTAAAGCAGTGAGAAAGGCTCTCGTGAGAGGCAAATGCCACAACCTCTGAGTCCCCTCTACCATCCGCACTGAGACAAGGGTAAGAAGGGAGTCACTGAGAGCCACTGTAAGCTGAGCCCCACTGATAACTGAATGAGGCTGGAACTGAGACTCTGTGATAATGGAATATAACCGTATCTTCAAAATAAACCATGTACTGTGGCACCCCAGCGTTTACTGGGAGAATTGATAACAATTAATGCATTATATTTCCTAATTATCTGCAGTGAGTGACAAAAGTCTCATTTTTGAAAGGTACAGTGATCCCATTGCAAGTGCTAATTAGCAACATCTTTTAGGCTGGACTGACTCAGTCTGGTGTTCAAAGGAGAGGCGAGTTTTCCTTTCTCACAGGACTGTATTCAAAGGTCACTGAAACGTACTGGTTTGGGTTCTGTTCCAGGTCTGTCGTCCTCTGTGCAATCTCTTTCTCTGTCCATCACTCCAGCACAGACAGCAGCGTGGCGAAAGCAAATCTTTCAGCAGCTCAGTGAAAGGACAAAGCGGGAACTGGAGAACTTCAGGCACTACGAGCAGGCTGTAGAGCAGGTAAGCAGTGAGGACACCTACTTGTGCCTCCTGAGCACTTGGATCTATCGATACTGGGTATCAAGCATCCACTTCTGAGGTACTGATCTGACTTTACTGTCAGCTTTGTATTCCCCTCTGTATTTCTGTCCGTGCAGCTCTCCTGCAGTACCACTGTCTAGGCTCCCTGTGGGAAACCAGCAGCTTAGCAAAGACTGGCTAGCAATTTTCACCTAAAAACATCAGCTGATCGTTCTGTATAGGCACAAATACAGCTCCGGTTAGCCACTATTTCATATCCCAAATTCAGAGAAACATTTGCAGCCACGGAACACTGTAAGAATTATTCCACCACAATATGAGGCTCTGTAATAGAAATACTGTTCCTCTGTGTGACCATTAGGTGATAAGTTAATTTGCATCAATAAAGCAGTGATGGTAACATCAATAGCAGCACTTAAATGGCAGCACTTCTCTTTGAAGTTCCCCCTTTTTAAGACTCCTCAGCTCTTGTCAGATTCATTCATGGTTTGAGTCTCTTCATAGCTAATTACTGAATGCCAGTTGCTAAGTCTGCAATTCAGACGTGGATGCAGTAGACTCAATTAGTATCTGTGTGCTGTTGCACTCTTTGCAGAAGTAAAACATTAACACTGATTTACACATCATTTCGGTGCCTTTCTGCACAGTTTTGTCAGTTTTCATTTTGCCTGTCCTAATCACTAATACCCTCTGTGCCAGAATTAACGGATGTGGTACAGACCTGCAGCAGAGATTTCCTGTGGTCACAAGAAACGGTGTTTGGGAAAAGGAGAAGCCTTGCAGTTTCCTTACTCTGAAAATGTGTGTTTGCATTACAGTCAGTTTGGGTTAAAACTGGGATGTTGCAATGGTGGAGAAATTGGAAGGCTCATAAATGGATGGATGTGCGAGTGGCACTCGAGCAGTTCACTGGGAGCGATGGAATGCGTGACAGCATCCTGTTCATCTACTACATGTATCACGAGGAGAAAAAGGTGCGTTCAGCTGGAGACCCTCATAAGAATTACGCATGGCAAAGAAAGATCCTATGGAGGAAAATAAGTGTTTTTAACGAAGGCAAATTATGATATGTTGTTGTTTTGGGAATCAGTTTGAAGGTATCCCGGGGTAATAGTGAGCCACAAGCTTTTCTAAGCTAGAGCTGTGTTAATTCTCTGTCAGAAATGCCCAGTCAGCAAGCATCCACATTGCTTAATCCACCAGCTTTGCCCTAAGTGGGATTTCCTCTGCAAGCTCAAAATGTTCCCGGCTGTGAGGAAAGAACCAAGCTTAGCTGGACAGAGTCATCACAAGTAGGGATGATGCACACAAGCAACAGGAATCAGAGGTGGCGCAGGCATGGAAATTGAGTTCCACGTTAGCAACAGGATTCCTTCTGCACCAAGAACTGACTCTTTGCCATCCTTGGCAGGAAGGCCTTCTTCATTGTCTTGAGGTGCAAAACTGCTGGCATTGAGGAAGGAATATAATATCTTGAGTTTGTTCATCTTGGTCACATTTGTTTTCTCTCTTCTTAGTATATCCACGTGTTCCTGAATGAAGTCACTGTTATAGCTGAAGTTCTGAAGGAAGGCAAGCACTCCTTTGCCCTGTACACACCTGAAAGGACAAAGCAGCGATGGCCAATCTGCCTCGCGGCCACAACAGAACAAGAAATGCATGACTGGGTAATGTGGCGAATTTTTCTGTCAAGCTGGCTATCTTTGAGATAAGACAAAAAGCTAGTCTCTGAAATCTGAGCACTGCATTTACAGTATCAGGCCCCTTCTCTATCTCCACAAGTTAAGTATTTTAAAAGTCCCTTCAGAGGCAGCTGAGGCTCCCTGCCTCCTCTGCTTTGCACTCATTCTGAATCTGCGGTTATCTGCCGTTCTCACTGAAGAAGAATCCTTCTGGTTCTCTGCCTTTTGTTTTTTAGCTGTCTCTGCTGACCATGTCTTGTTGTGAAAGCAGACGGATTCAAGGCCCTCCTTCTCACCATGCCATTTGGTCAGTTAGCTGTAAAGGAGACATCTTTGTTAGCGAGCCGAATCCTGAGCTGGAGGCCGAACCACACCCGATGCCCTGCGATCAAATGTAAGAAGCTGTTCTTTTAGCATGGGCTGCCATCCTGTACAGTCTGTTTTCCATGTCAAGTCAGTGGCTTTGATGGGCTGCCATCTGTATCGGAATCTGAGTCAGGAAATATGAAGTTCTCAGTTCTCCCCAGTCACTATAGCCCAGGAGCATCTCCTGTATGGTTCTGTTACAGCTATGACAATACAGTACTGCAGGCTCTCCAAGCACAGAGTTATCAGCCTCAGGACTGGTGGGTTAAAGACCAAACCTTCAGCTTAAAACATACCCCTACATTTGAGTTATTTCACCAAGTGCCTTTCAGTAATAATGCTTCAGAAATACTTCAGGCCTTCTCCTTCAGGGTAGAGCTCCTTCAGCATCTGGAGAATCACAAAGCAGACGTCCTCTTACACCTGACTCGGGGAGACCTACAACTTAGGCCATCTCCTACCATTCCCATAACTAAAATATTCCTCTGTGGTTTCCTTACTTTCCCCATTCTTCTCCCAGAAATTACCACGGCCGACTGGCTGTATGAAGGCCACAAAAGGATTAATCTGCCAAGATTAGAAGTACAGGGAGAAGTAAATCTGCCTTTTTTTTTTTTTCTGATCACCATAGCAGATATATGAAACATTTGTATTATTGTTAGATAAAGGCAGTTCTTAGAATTAAGAATGAGGATGAAGTTACAGCTGAGGCAGCGGATGGCTGCTGAGAGGTACAGATAATAACCAGACTATTCTAACTAGTTCAAAAAAGAAAACAAATGTAAGCTATAAAATTAAAGGAAAGCAAAATAATTCAGAGCCTGACCATTCCCAGAGACTGACAGGTTCCCCCAGCAACTTTGCAGTAGTCGTTCAGAGGGAGTGCTTTCAACTGGCAACTGCCTTCACTTACTGAATGAACAGAGGTGAAACAAACAAGCAGATGAAGCTGCCTTTTCCTCGGGATATGATAGAGCTGAGGGGGGTGAGGATACATTCCCATGGATGTGGTGTGGGGTAAATGTAAAATGCTGTCATTTCCTGGCAGGTTTTGGCGTCAAGTCGGAGGTCATCTTCGACTGGTAGAGTGCAATAACCGGGGCATCGTGTGGGGCATAGGATACGACCACACAGCGTGGGTCTACACTGGTGGATACGGAGGGGGCTTCATTCAAGGTACGGTGACTGTTCTCCTGTGGGGTGCAGATTTCTTTCTTATCTTCCCAACTGAGTCACCTATTCAAGCTATTTATGCTATCCTTCCTCTAGCTTTTCTAATATGTAGGGCTGTACAGGCAACAGGGCACCCATCAGGAAGGATTTGGCACTGCAGTTTGATATTGTCAGCTTGAAAGTAAGAAATAGAATAATCCAAAATACTACTGTGGCTAATGGAACTGAAAATGCAGAATCTGTGAGGTTTACCTTTACTGCAATCCAAATGATTTATTTCTCTTAGGACTGGCCAGTAGTGCTGATAACATTTATACGCAGTCGGACGTGAAATGCGTTTACATCTATGAGAACCAGCGGTGGAACCCAGTCACTGGATATAGCAGCAGGTTGTTCTCTTAATTTGCAGCAATTATTTAGTGTACTTTTTTACTCATGTCAAATGAAATGTCACAGGGTTTGTTCTAGCTTTGTTAGTGCACAAAACCTTTCCTTTCTTTAATCATGTCGTTCCTAAGGGCAGTTTTTCCTCTCTCCCCTTTGGAATTATGTTGTTGTAAATGACCTTGCATTCTCTGTGCACGATTTCATCGCAGAGGCCTGCCCACAGACAGGTACATGTGGAGTGATGCATCTGGCCTGCAGGAGTGCACCAAAGCCAACACCAAGCCTCCTTCACCGCAGTGGTCTTGGGTAAATTTTGTTTTGAAAGCTTTTCACAAAGAAGGTAAGGCTTAGCAAGGAGGATATGAAACTTGGGGTCCGGTGACCTGGATTTTGGTTGTGGGCTTGTCACGATAGTTAACCTTGGTTTCCTCCATTGTACAACAGCAGTAGTCCTCCATAGTGAAAGAACATTAAGCGCTGGGGGTTCTAGCTTTTTTGTTTGCCTAGTGGGAAACAGATATCTGTTCAGGTTGTTTCATCTTCAGGTGAATTAAAGGGACCTGGGAAATTCTGTGTGAATTTATATTGCAAGCATTAGAAGATTTCTAGCAAGCATGCCAAAAGGTGGAAGGGGAAGTATCGAAATAGGTTGTTTTTACGACACATTAGGTGTTCATTGTGCTTGTTCTTGTCTCCTGGCAATAGGTATCCGACTGGTATATCGATTTCAGTACTTCGGGTGGAACTGACCGGGAAGGCTGGCAGTATGCGGCAGACTTTCCAGCGTAAGGAAATAACTTCTGCCTAAAATCCTCACAGGCATCTATTAACTTCTCTTTTTCTCATTTGCTGTTTTGCACATTAACCATGCTTTATCAGGGACAAACATGCCTTGATTTCTCCTGTCCTATGGGGACAGTAATGCTGACATTTGCAGGGGAGGTAGGACAGCAGGTCTGTCTGGGTGGGCAGAAGCATGGACAGTGCTCTCAGGCTGCCCCCTGAGGTTGGAGTTGCCCTGACATCCTCATGAACACATATTTCAACCTGTTTTGGTAGGTCCTACCATGGTCACAAGACAATGAAAGACTTTGTCCGACGGAGGCGCTGGGCAAGGTGAGGAACTGAGATATGAATACGAGGTTTGAGCTCGAATGCTAACTGCTCCCTTATAGCCTCCTTTAGTTACTAGGGAAAGAGTCATCACACAGTGAACAAGAGTAATAGTAAAGAAACCCGCAATGAATAACCCACCTCCAGTAGAGAAGCTCAGGGTCCTTATCATTATGGCTTTTATTTTAAGCAGATAAGCTATTTGGTTTTGTGGGACCTGTAGAAAACAGTCTGCTAGTGATTCTCTGTATCTTCTTTCTACATGGTAAATTATAAAGCAACAACAAAGTCTAGATATACTGGTACATATTAATTCACCTAAAACAACTGGAATATGTGTCAGCTATAGTATCTGTTTTAACATATGACTCCCACACGCTCTACACTAGGCCACAGATAATCCCAACCCCATTTAAATCACAGTACACCACATCCAGATAGAACCAGGAAAATAGCAAGCTGCAATTATTATATTCTGCTAAGAAGGGAAAGTCTGTGCATTTACTGTTTTTCCAGCTTCTCTGTGCTTTCTGTACTAGAACATCTAATAACTACACCAATAAATTACTGTGATCTGACAGTTAGGCATTGTTCAGTTTGTTGCTGAGGCTGCAGAGCTGGCGTTTCAGCCTTTGTATGATATCTTATGAGGCCCTGAAGCATGGAGCCGCTGTTGCTCCAGGCTATGCAACCAACCAACATCCATTCCATCAAAATATGGCCTTGAAATAGAAGAGGCAACTTGAGAAATACCCTTAAGCCTTAACAGTTCTTCCTGCTTTAACATTCAATTTAAAGCTGGAAACAGATAAGGAACAGCTCATGGCCGGATCTTGTTCTTCAGAACTGGAGACAGAGGAATGCCCTGAGCTTTTTAGGACATTTTTTCTACACAGAAATATCTGTTTTGACAACAGAATTTAATGCAGTTTCCTAACAGACAGCACTACTGTGCTGCAGCTGCCTCAGAAAAACACACCAGTTCCAGGATGACCCATCTCTAACTCAGAACCTTTTCTCTGCTAACCTTAGGATGCTACATTTGCTTTCCAACAGTTGCCACCAAAAAACAAGTTGTAAAGCAATTCCCGTAGCTGAGACAGAGGAATGAGCTGGGTGTGGAGCTCCCTGTGCAGTGGGCTTCTCAGCTGATGTCACATTCAGCTGCTGTGCACTGAGTTACAGCTAGGATGCAGGACAGCAAAAGCTGCCATCTTCTCTGACAGCCTTGGTTTTACGCAGTAACTTTTTTTAATTAAGAAAAAGCCTTGTGAAATCAGAACAGATGTAGTAAACCCACTGTGAACTAAAAACAAAGCCAACAAACCACTAATTCTTATTGTACCTATTTAATGAGCGGACTTCAGGACTGTTCACACTAAAGTCAACAGCGGGCCAGGGAACAAGTTCAGTTATAGAAAGTACATACTTCTGATGGGTCTGGGGTTTTTTTACTTCAGAAAATGTAAGATAGTCACCAACGGGCCATGGCTGGAAGTGCCTCCTGTTACCCTGTGGGACATCTCCATAATTCCCAGTTCAGATGCAGATGATGAAGAATCAGTAGCACTGTGGGCAATCAGTGACAAAGGAGACGTGCTCTGCAGGCTTGGAGTGACACAGCAAAACCCAGCTGTAAGGCTCCCTGTTTACTTTTATTGCCTTATTGATGTATTTAATGTAATCACGCACATACATACACGCAGTCATGCAGTGTCCTCTCTCAAAGCACCTCGTTATTTTTTTTCCCTTTGTGTCCCAGATTTGAAAGTCCTTCTCCTTTAACTGTGACCATTTTCTGCCCACGTTTCTTACCTCAGTTTGTGCCACGCTGCTTCCAGCAACCTCTCCTGTCCCTGGGTGGCCTTTGAAGGTCCCTTCCACACAAACTATCCTATCCTATCCTGTCCTGTCCTGTCCCCCGTATATTTCTCCTCATTAAGTGCTTTACTTCCACTTTCTGCACTGATAGTTTTGTTCTGTTTTTTCCCCCCCATTGTCAATGATGTATAATTCAAGTAAACTGCCCTGGGATAGAATTTCTGTTAACTATGATTGTAATCTAATTGCCACTGATATCAATGGGGTTTGCCCACTGGCTTTTCAGAGGCTGGAAGTAAGTCTGCTCAGTTAAAAGGGGGGCTGGGATACCCACGGGTGTGACTTTTCTGAGTGCAGGGACGGAAGTCTCACGTCCAGAAAAGCACCCAGGAAGGTGCAAACAGTATCAGTAACTCCAGCAGGAGCACACCTTTCCTCATAAACGTGCTGAAACAACAAATTAGGGCTTATGTGCACTAACTTTAAGCTATATTTGCAATTGGAAAAAAATGTAATACACATATATTGTATATATATGCATAATACACATAATATCCTTCAGTACTTGGAAAAAATCTACAAGATAAACATCCATAGGGATTATTCTTTTTCCATCCTGCTGAGTCTGATACAACAGCACACATCTGTATGGCAGCACAACAGCAAGACTGGGAATTTGTACCTGGAATCTGAAGCCAGACAGATTTCCACCTGTTGATTTTTGGTATTATTGTTCTGCATAATCAAAAAAGAGTAATTTGAGACAGGAGGTCAGCCTCTGTCCCAGCCGCTCAGAAACATGCAGGCCCTGAACTCCAGAGATCTTAACTGGAAAGGCCCCGGTATAGTTCAGTAAAGCCGTTCATTTCAAAGAGTTAAATATCCAATTATCTTCAAAGATCAGGAGCCTTGTTCGGTCTTTTTGCTCTTTGTTTTTGTCTTTGCTTATTATTTACTTAGAATATTTTTCACTGCCTAGCGACTCCCGTTTGGTAATCATTAAAATAATTTATCAGGAAGTTTTTAACCAATTAATCTCTGATTTGTCAGGGAACATCCTGGCTTCACGTGGGAACAGATCAGCCCTTTGTTTCCATCTCGGTTGGAGCATTTTTCCAGGTGTGGGCTGTTGCTAGAGATGGTTCTGCCTTCTACCGGGGCTCAGTGTCGCCAAAGAAACCTGCAGGTGAGTACTCGTACTTTGTTGGTACAATCTTCACCTTACACATGATGCAAGCTCTACTACATTGCCATGAATAACCATAGCATCCTGTTAATTATAGAAGTCAGTTGGCTTTTCACTTGGGTCATTTAGAAACACTGTTCATCTCTAAAGACAAGCTGGTGTAAATGCACTGACTGTAATGTCTTTCATGGCTCCCCTGCACAGCTGTGCATTCCCACTGCAGACATTTCCAAGAACTCTCATACGCGATCATGTTTTCTCGTTGTTTTACCCTCCTTTTTCTTACTCGTAGGTGACTGCTGGTACCACATCCCTTCACCTCAGAAACAAAAGCTAAGACAAGTCTCAGTGGGACGAACATCGGTGTTTGTGTTGGATAAAAACGGTGAGGGTTTAAAACCTTGTTTATCAAAGTTAGAAAAAATAAACCAGCATACATCAGTCCAGTCCAAGTCAAACCATCTGCCTGGACGGGTTGTTATTCCAAGAGGAATAGCATTTCTTACTAGAAGAGGCACGTTTTGCAATAGCTCACAGCACCTTAAACAACAACCATCATCTGTTCCTCCATCTATGCTGTTTTTTGGGAGAAAGGCACAGAGGTGACTCTCGGGAGAGCTGCACAGAAGGGTTTTGTGTCTGAAGCCCTAAAACACACAGAACCAAGAGTACTGTCCTGCTGCTAAAGCTAGAAACAAGTAGCTGCACCATGAAGCAACAAGCCCTTTGCACCAGCCTCCTTCAGGGACCTTACTCCCACGATCCACCTCTCTAAGCGTAGTTCTGTATGTAAATAGTGTTCCTAAAGAGTTTTTTCAGAACAGAACAGCTGCAGTTTTCCAGAAAAGCTGTAAGGAGTAACTGCAGAAACACGCATTCCAAAGTAGGGACTTTCCTGTAAAACATAACGTGTGCCCGCTCCGTGCAGAGCAGAACCCCGAGCTGCAACCAGGACCCTTTGCTTCACAGGCAATCTGTGGTACCGGCAGGGCATCACACCGAGCTACCCGCAAGGATCTGCTTGGGATCATGTCTCAAATAACATCCGCAAAATGTCCGTGGGGCCCCTGGACCAGGTGTGTATTCAGCTTCCTGGCATTCCATCAGGTTATTAACAATGACGCTCAACGTATTTTTGTAATTACATGTTCTTCAGCATGGTTTTATTCCACACTACAATTATCTGAGTGACAGAATCCTGATAGCATGACAAAAAATGACAGTGAAATAGTGATACAGCCGTCCCTTGGCTTCAAAAGCCTTGTTATTCTATTTCTTTAACATTTCTATGTATAACCTCTTTCCTGCCAAGCTGTACTCTCCAGCACTGCTTCCACTACACCCCAGCTATCCGGTTGGGTGTCTGACTGACTTAGAGCACTCTGGGCTGCCTCTGAACATGGTCAAGCAGGCTTAGATTTGTCACGTCTGGGAACAGAAGCGTGAAGAACAAATGCTATCATTGCCTCTTTCTGCTTTCTTGAGGTCTGGGTGATAGCTGACAAAGTGCAAGGAAGTCATGGTCTGAGCTGTGGGACTGTCTGCCACCGCACTGGGGTTCAGCCGATGGAGCCCAAAGGCCTGGCATGGGACTATGGCATAGGGGTACGTGTGGGCACCGTGCTGCAGCTGAGGTGGGGTGCTTGGAGAGGGGCAGCAGCCTGCTCAGCTGCTGAGCTAGCTAGGGCTTGCACACACCTGCATGAAATCAACCTTTGTTCTCCTGTTTTATTTCCTTTTTTAAAATTAAGTGTGATGGATCATGCAATTATAGCTGGAAGCCATTTATTTGGATTTGATAAGTATTCATTTTAAACAGGTAATTTGAAAGTTATGAAGTCATGAATAAATACTCTGGAACTAGCAGTGCACATAAAGCATCACAGCAAATACTGCACGTGCGGGCTGACATTTCTCTTTCTGTATTTCTTTATCAATCCTTTGCAGGGTGGATGGGAACACATCACAGTCAGAGGAAACGCCAGCCAAGCGCCCAGGGGCACCGTGCCCAGCGAGAGCCCCCCAGAGCCCATGGAGTCAGAAGGCAGCGGAAGGAAAGGGAAAGCAGAACGCTCCAGAACCCCTCTGATGGTCAGTGAAAGGCAAGAGGTGGACAGCAATGCAGTTAACTGTTAAATTGCCACTGTCTCCATTCTCCAAACAAGCGGTAGTCAGTTTAATTTAAAAAGAAACTCAACGCTCGTTGCCTGAGAGAAAAACATGGTGTTCTCGTGCTACTGATGTGTTTTACCAAACTGGAATGTGCAACGGGGTGATTTAAATACTGATTTCATGTGTAAAATGTGACTTCATAGAAGTAATAGTTTTGCCAGGACAGGAAAGCATTGCAGCCACCCGTGCATCTCTGACCCGTTAGCACAGCTGCTACACAACCATACGAATGTGAAATTCTGTGCATACAACCATTACATTTTTTGTTTTTTAATGAACGGTTCCCTGTCCCTACACTTCTCATACATACCTTTCACAGTATGCTTTAGACTCATAGCTGAGCAGAGGCATCAATAGAACTGAAGCTGAGGCAGTTCCATTGACTTGCACTGTGAACATAACTACAGTCCCCACTGCATAAACGTTTAGGCAGTCACATAACCTTGCTCATGTCAGTCCTGCTTATGTCGGCCTGGAGACCTTCGGTCATGTTACTCCTGCTCACATCAGTAAAATTAAACTTTATATGACTCAGCTTACGGTGCAGTTACCAGTAAGGGACAATTCCTGCCATCTTGGCTCACAATGAGTAACACCTTAATCAAGAAGTGGAATCACTGGTCTCTGCACGACTGCGTAGACAGCATGTCCAATTCGGTCCTGATAAGAGAGGCACAGCCTCATGCTAAATTGTCCCAACTGCAATAAATTTCATCTCCACCTTAACTGGAACCCCGATAACTGGGGTACAGATGCCCACCTAATGACGCTGGAAGGGACCCGACACCGGAGGGGTGAGGCTGTGCTCCAGAGAGCTGCAAGGTTTGCTTTCATACCACAAAGAGAAGAGCGGGTCTTAAATAAGATTCTGACTTCACATTGGTAGGAGTGCAAAAGAAGTTCACTAATCCCAGGGGACGGTGGCACCATACACCAATGCAGACTCAGGAGGCGGCTGTGCTCTTTGCTGAGCAAGTGATTCGTCCCTTTCTTACAAGAAGCCACTTTTCATTCCCAGAAAAGCTTATTTTCCCATCTTCTACTTATCTTAGTTAAACTGTGACGTTAAATTATTGTTTGAAACCTAACCGTGTAAGCGCTAAGCAAGCACACTGCCCTGGCAGTGTTTACAGTCCTTTTCCCTGTGTGTGACTGTGCACCAAGTTATTTTTGTATGACCAGCAGTGCGGTGTGGTCTCAGTACTGTATTTGTAGAACTGAAACTGAAGTTTCCAAGTATTTAAAGAATACATTTGATATTCGAATGCCAAGGAAAGCGCTGTTTCCAAGTCTAAATGTGAAGGAGGACTGAGGGTGCTGCAGTGTTTCAAAGCCTGCTGACCTTTCCCACTGGTGATGACGGATCTGTTCCGTACCTGCATTGTGGAAGTACCATAAGGAACGTTTGCATAGATTACCATACAGAGATTTTTGCTTAACTTGCACAGTAGCTCATCCAAATAAAATATCTAGCGTAAGCATTTTTAGAGGATTGTTGTTTCTACATTTTCTCTGCAACTATAAAAGCTTTTTCTTCTGACAGCGTTTGCACACCCAGCCCACACTGAGCCCAAGCGGAACTCCACCGCGTTCCCCTCTGCACAGCTTCACTTCACCCGCGGTACAACGGGGGTAGAACGGAGCACGGGGTTCAGTGCTTTACGGTTCGGTACGAGGTATTTGCCCTCTGAAACCGTCAAGTGGGACGCGGATTTATTTCCAAGTACGGCGTTATCTTTACGGCTAATGAAACGTGTGCGGGGCGGAGGCCGCCCGCAGTGCCCGCCATGCCGCGCACCTCCCCGCCGAGACACCGCTCCACAACTTCTCCAACGCGTTCCTCCTGTGCCAAACAACCCAGCAGCGACGCCAACGCCGGCTTTCCCACGGGAACATCCAGAGGAGACTCCGAGGCCCGCACGCGCGCAGGGCTCCTCCGTAACACACCCGCCCCGCATCACCGCACGGCGGCCCGGGCGGCGCCTCAGGTGCGCACCGGCACTTCTCGCGAGAAGAGGAGCCCGCCCAACACCCCACGGCCGCGGCCCTCAGCGCCATCTCCCGCTCCTTCCCTACGAGCGACGCCGCGCCGAGTCCCCCGCCGGCCCTCCCCGCCCCCCCCCGGCCCCTCACTCACCCCGGTGCCGAACGGCTCCTCCCCGCCGCGGAGGTTCAGTCGCTCCGGTGGCGAAGGGCGCCTTCTCGCCGCCGCCTTTACAGCCCGGAGCGCCCGCCTGAGAGCTGCGGCTGCGGAACGTCCTGCGCCGCGAGCGGCGGGGAGCGGGGTGCTTTGCAGACGTGGGCGGCGGGGAGAGAAAGTCGGCCCCGTACCTCAGAGAACGGGCAGCTTCTGCCGCGCGGCCGGCCCGTTCTCCAGAGCTTTATACCGCAGCCCGGCCCTGCAGACGTTGCAGTTCTGGCGTCGCGGCCGCAGCTGCACCCTCACGCTTCTGAGCAGCCGCTCTCCCATCTCCGCCATAGGAGGAGCCCGCCGGGCTGTGCGGCGCCACGAGCGGGGCTCGGCGGAACACCCCTCAGCACGCGGCTGCAGCCCGCGCGCACCGAGCAGGACGGGGGGGGGCGCGGGCCCGTCAGCTGCTCGTGCCTGCCCCGACAATCCGAAGCAGAGGAAGGGCTCAGCGGAGCGTAGCAAAGGAGCGGCTGTTGCGTGAAGTAAGGTCCGGCAACGTTAGGCAAATCGAACCCGCCAGACCAGGTTCTAACACACGCACTTCATACACAGAACAGAGCCAGGCGAGCCGCAGGCGGAACTTCCAGACGTTTGAGAAGCGAGGAGGAAATGTCCGTGACAAAACGTGTTAGAGCGGGAGCACAAACAGTTCTGTGGAGCGTTTCCTGCTTCGAGAGCTGCCGTTTCATTTATTCTATTTCACAGCACCAGCATCGAGCACTAGCACAGAAATCCCCACCACGTTACCGGCTCTGTTAGCCAACACTTTGCAATTAATCACTGCCCAATTTAAGACTATATTAAAGCATTATGGTTTTTGCAAAAATACTTTGTGCATCATTTAATATCGCATTACAGTGGCACCCAAAATCCATTACAGAAAAGCACGGAGAGGCTGGATCCTTTACAAACAGCCCAGAAGGCGCCCTTAACTCAAGAGAGCTCACGGCCTGAGGGAGCTCTGTAGTGTTACCAATACCAGTACTGTCAGAAGCTCTCGTGCTCTGCAAGATCTGAAGCCATACTGTGCATTGTAAGTGCCGTAATGCATCTCTGGGACACAATAAATCCAAAATGATGTCTTCCATTGCCTTTAGTGAACTCCAGATAAACACGCAGCTCTGGAGGCCAATTTCACGTTTCTCATCCAGTCAGTCACACTACAGTCATAGCACACAAAATAACAAAGCACCGAACAGCTGGTCAGTGTTACAGCCATGATTCCCAACAAGGACAAGCGAATTCAGGCCTGTATAATTCACAGTCCTTCCTGGCAGCGCAAGCTCTGAAAACTCCTTGTGATTTACGATAACTTTTATACACAGCATAAGCTATGGCCATGAGTGTTACCTCTGTCTTTTTAAGAAAAAACTGGGGGCAGAGGTTTTAAAGAGAGGATTTTTACCTCCAGCTCAGTACCATAAAGGAAGAATGGAGGTAGCAGCTAACTAGGTATTTTTGCTGAAGCTATGTTTATCACGATCATCATCCCCACATTGCTGTTGATAATGCTGGTATCGTTTGGGCCCCCAGGATCCCCCCAACTCTTCTGCAGGTGGAAAGTGTCCATTGGACATATTGAGTATAATGGAGGTCAACGATTTAATGTAATTCTTGGCCAGTGTGAGAGTCTCTATTTTGGAAAGTTTATTCTCAGCTCTCACATGAGGGATTACCTCCCGCAAGGCCTGGAATGCATTGTTGAGCTTGTGCATTCTCTGCCTCTCTCGCTCATTGCTTTCCAGTCTCCTCAAGTGTCTGTCTTTACTGCTCCAAGGATGCTTGGCTCTGGCTGCAGCAATCTTGCTGCTTTCCTTGCTTCCCCCACTCCTCCTCTCTGTGTGCCGCAGGCATTTCACCAGTTCTTGTTTCCTCGTTGCAGACTCCTCAGAAGAGGCTTCTTTATCAGCAGTAGGCCTTTGCTTCTTCCCTTTGGCTTTGGCCTTCATGTTTCAGTGGATGTTCTGGCATTAAGCATCAATGTGCTGTAAAAACATGATACCGATATCTTTAATTGTTGGACGGTTTAACTGGGAACAACTGATCCGATGCTTTTTTTTTTTAACAAACTTATCTGATGGTAAGTGTATTTGTTCAGTAAGGTCTACTGGCTGTCAGTCTAGAGATGTTTGCTTCAAAGCCATGGATGTTACTAGTCGAGATGCCTTGTGCAGATGAGCTAAGGAGAAAATCCTTCTAATAGAGAACAGTTCCAGTTACAGGTGATAATACAGCCATCTACCACCTCAGACTCTTGCAGACTTACACTGGGGCATCAGACAGAACTTCCAAGCTGTGACTCAAAAGCAGTTTCTCCTTCAGCTGCTTTTTGTGGCAATAGGTTTCCACTGTGCTTATAAAGCAGTGCACTAGAGGGAAACATGACCCACTGACTCATGTGATAGCTCAAACTGCTAACCAGGAGCATGCCTTCACCCAGGGCTTCTCTGCATTCACAGCTGGTCCCCACCACACACACACAAGACAGCAGCCTCACAACCACTCTTCCTCAAGCACCAACAATCAGTTACCATTTCCAAAAATGCTTCCTTCCACCTTCTCCCATCACATGCAGTCACAGAAAGGTATACTCTTAATGCATTTTTGCTGATGCATAGGAGTTTTGTCATAAGAGTGGTTTGAGGTTGGTGAGCCATTTAAAAGAACTGGCCACAGGTGCACAGCTGTCCCAACACAGAACAGCACCTCTAACTGCAGCAAGTGGTGAGAAGCTCCCACCTGCACCACAGCAACTACACTACTTCCTCTCTTGGTACTTTACAGCTCTATCTTCAGCTGCTGGGCACTGGCAGTGGCTCAGCTCCCTGTCTGTGGGTGCTATCCTGGCCATCCCCAGGGTTCCTTACTAGCTAGCAGGCAAACTGAACCAGATAGGACAAGAATTCACAGAGCAGCTTGGCTAAGGTAGCATCTAGGTGCCAAGTGCACACAGGACAGCTCCAAAAAGCTTGTTGTGGCAGCTTAGAAGGAACTCTAGGTTTACAAAAGTATCATGAGAAAAAAAACGGGACTACAGCCAAGCACTCGGTCTTACTCTGGACTTCTAGTCTAGCTCACTTCACAGAAATGGTACAACTGAAGGACATAAAAGTGAAAACAAGACAAAGGACACCGGTCAACTTCTAACCCCCTCCAGCACAGAAAGTGCTGTTAGAGCAGAAGAATGAGCTGCTGCTCTCAAAAAGGAAAACAGCCTGCGAGAATCAGGGAAGAAGTTCATAGAAGCAGCCAGAAAATAAAACTGGACAGCCCAGGAGCAAACTGAGGGAGCAAGCAATGAAGTCCTACAAACTGCAGGTGAGGGTGAGCAAATAGGATGACGTGGGACTAAGAGGGCACTCAGCTGGCTAAGGTTTGCTTTCAGACTGCTGCACACTGCTGTAACTCCCTGAGAAAGTGCTGTGCGGAGCCACAGCCAGAGAGATGGCATGGGAGCAGAGGAAGAAGAAGAGACAGAAGAGCTCAGGAGCAGAAGGGTGGGGTGTTCAAGAGAAACCAAAGAGGAGAACAACAGCCAAGTATCAGCAAGTCTGCAGCCATCCATCAGGGCTGGCATTCCTTTTCTGCAACTTACCGCTGTCATCAGCTGTGGAGAAGGCACGTAGAGCCCAAAGGGGGACGTGGCAGAGACCTGTGAGAAGCCAGGAGCAGCAGCATCCATGGGGGCAGACATAACACTGCCTGCCCCCAGGGCTAGGCCAGGGTCCATCAACAGGGACAGCTCGGAATGAGGAGCCTGTGAGGGATGCAGGATCCTCACACTGAGGAGAGCCCAGGGGACACGCTGTTGAAAGTCCACCGAGCAGGCAGCAGCAGCCCCACTGCCTGTCTTGTCAGAGCTGGCTGCCTGCGACACGTTGCACTAGCAGTGTGGGCGGGCCCCAGGGCCACAGCCCTGCAGCTGCCAGCAGTGTGCAACCTCAGCCTGTGACTGCACTCCGACACTATGTGCTGGGTTTGGGTAGATGAGCCACACGCAGGCACATGAAGGAGCACTGCCACAGCCTGCTTCCTCCCATGGAGGGAGAAGAGGTGGGCAGGCAGCAGGTAGCACAAGGCTCCCCATTTGGGCTGGTCACGGGGCTTACAGGGCCAACAACGCAACAGCAACACGGGCAGCATTTGGAGGCATTGCCACAGGCTGATGGAGGCTAAACCACCCAGATCACTGTGTCCCTGCAGGAGGGATGATGCCCAGACTTACTTCAGCAGGTGGGATGTCCTCAGGTGGAGAAGGAAGAGGCCATCCCAGTTCTCTGTTCTGCCACCGGCTGTGCAAGTTACCGTACTGCCTGTGCCACAAAGGTACAAAGAGCACTTCCATCCCCTGCAAGGAGGCTGCTGCTGGTAAAGATTGCAAGAGCTCAGATTTTCAGTAAGTACAGAAGACAGGCAGCGCCACGGGAACTTCCACATCTGTTCTCAATAATGACCACTGTCTGGGTCAAACTTTAGCCCACTGGTTATATTTTAGCTATTGAAGTTAAGTCATCTTGATAAGTTTCTTGTTCCTGGGACTCACAACAGCTGTTAGATGGATGCAGGGGCTTCCACACCAGCTTCCACTAACTACTTTACATTGCTGTGTGTCAGCATGATCTCAACAGTCAATGGGTGAGGAAAGAAAAACATTCTTTCCTCCTGCCTCAGAGAGTGCCAGGGCTGAGAGTCCAAATCTCATATGAAAGAAGCTGCCAAAACAAGTAAGTACTGCATTTACCTGCGGATCTTAAGTCAATTCAGTACATGCATTTAGACCGAAGCACATGTTCTACAAATAAATTCAAAACACTGTGAGAAAACAATACCATCCACCTGTTTTCTGAAAGGTACCTGTGAATTCTTCCTATAAATATTAAATTTTGGGATTAAAAGAAAGGAATACTTTTATATATATATATATATATTTAATTACCCTGTTTCTAACTTGAGTATTGCTTCTCTACTGACAATACACACATTACCTGAAGTTGAAACAAGGCCGATAACAGAAATAATTAAAGGCGGTATTATTTAATGTAGACTCATCTCCTGGAACTGTGGCTTCGAACCTTTGGTACGTTCTCAACCTCTGGATGCTAACACTGACAGCAGCCAGCTACGCTACACTGTGGACCAGACCCGTTACTGGCATCTGTTTAAGAACGAACAAACAGACCAAGAGGTTATAAATATATAACTATTTTATTTTTAATATTAAATATTTTTAAATTACAAGCAATTTATTGAATCACACTATGCATGATAATCAATATACAGTAGAAATTACAATTTAAAAATGTACACAATTTAAAGACATTTTGACCTGAAATTCATTAACTATGATATATTGCCATAAACCTCATACCTGTATTAAATTACAATAGGAAAACCTCATACCTATGGTTTCGTTACATAGTTTCTCATTTACAAATAGAATTAAACATATATACACACACATCAGTACCATTTGTCATTTAAGTTACACCTACAACTGTGCAAGTTCGAACAGTTTCATAAACAAAACTAACTGTAAGTCATATTCAAGTTTCTGAAAAACAGGCGGCTGGTTTTACAAATACTTATTCTCAATAAGTTGATATGATGTTCGACTCCCCTCTATGCTTTTTCCAGTCTTGTACCAAAGCCATTAACATACCAGGATATTTCTGTATGACTTAAAGCTGAAGTAATTTTGTACACTCCATTCTTAGTTAAGGCTATTTCTTATAAGGCTAATAAATTTTGATTCCACCAACTCCCCACCCTTCACCACCTCCAACAACAACAGCCATTCACCAACACCTGACGATGCCCACACCACAGCGCGGTGCTTAACCAGGAGAAGCAGTCCTTCCACCAAGCAGCCTCCTCGGGAAGGAAGCTTTGCGCACTACATAGAAACCTGCTAAAAATACTGATAAAAAGAATGAGGCTTAAATGGCTTTCATTAGTGCATCAACAAGGATATGAAACATGCTTAACTCGTTCATTCCCATGAATGTGGCCGTCTCCATGAGCAGTCAGACGTGCCACGTACCTGCAGATGGGGGATTCGGGAGAGTACAGGCGTTTCCATTCCCACTGAACACACTTCTCACTTTGTTGCCTTCCTACTACAGAGCCTCGGTTTCATTGTATCTTTTAAAATAAACTTCCTGAGGTGGGAAAAATCAGGTTTTTAAAATAACTTCAGTAGCCAAATGGTGCCAATGCCTTTGAATAGGATCGTACTAGAGAAGGAATTAAGATTTAACCAGTCTTCGTAATAGACCACTGAAAATAGATACACGTCCTTCCAAAACTGAGACCATGCCCAAGTAGCTAGTGCAAGAAATTTCATGCAGTTTTATGACTCACAACACATCGCCGGATTAAAATGCCATTTGTAGGAATTACCAGTTCGTCTTCGTTGTGTCACTGGTGCTAGGTGGGTATACTGCAGTATTGCTAATGATTGATCAGATGTTAAATATAATCTTATTTTTCCAAAATAGACTTCAGATTATTGCCATCTAGCCTTCTGGGTGGTGACTGAAACTAAATCCACAGGTTAACTGAGGTGAGTCGACTTCAAATCTTTCTCTCCTCTTTGTGTAGCTGAAGAGGGCACTGCTTAGCTTACCATCATACAGAGCCCAGCCCATCCTGGAAAAAATGCTCCTTTGGCAATCTGTTAGCAGCGAGTCCACTTGGACAAAGGAGTAAACTTTCAATTCCTATGTAAGATTTTCTTTAAACACTGGTAAAGAACAAACATATTTCCATCAAACCAAGGACACTCCTGATGGAATGCTGCACGTGAGAAACAGCCGAGCTTCCAGAATTGTAAGGACCAAAACGCACAACCAAGCTTTCGCAGTTTGGAGTACAAGCTTTTATTTAACTTTGGACTCTATCCTAAGTGAAGCAATTCAAAAGTAAGGCTGGACTCCAGGTCTGACACAGTAGGTTTTCACCTCCCAAGGCAGATAAAACCACACACCATCTGCAGACCACTTACGGAGTTTCATTCTTAGTTTTGAATTTTTACACTTAACAGTGTGAGAATTATTGCACCTCGATGTGATTCCTCATTCCAGTTGTACCGAGGAGTTTAATATTGAAACTGTGGAATTTCTAAGCAATAATATGTGCACAAAGTCAATGATCTATCTTCTAACATATGACAAGAGGCTCACAGCTTCCTTAAGCCCTCTACAGTACGTACTGTAAGCAGTAGGAAGAACTGCTTGGCTTTGTCTCTTAAATCACGTTTTGGGAAACGTCTGAGAAATGCTGTTCCTCACTTCACACTGAAGCGCAGTTCTTACCAGCTCTGAACCTGAGTGCCTCATCAAAGAAGTTCTCACCAACACACTGGCAATTTTAAATAACTTGACAGAACTACATCATTCCCTTTTGGTTGGTATGGAAGCCAGTCTGGCTGAGGGCTAGATAATGCTGGAAAGAAGCAATTAACATATTCCTTTCCGTTTAAAACATGCATTAAAAAAAATCAAAATGCATACAGAAGTAATAGACACCAACTAGACAGATCTGTAAGTATCCAGTCTTCCTGTACTCCATGGGGCGAAGGTTTTCAGGTGACTGAATCTGAACACAGAGCACCAGGACCACCATTACACTGAAGCCCTGCCCAAAAAAAGCCACTAAAATGCAATGTAGTTTAAAGCCAGGTAAACTGTTCCTGTCAGTGTTTCCTACAGATCTGCAGCTGCATAAGGCATTCCACGAGGCCAGGGATTTGTTTCTCAAATTAACTCACTTTGGAATAGCAATTAAAGATTTTTTTTTCCAAGCAAAAATTAAATTAAAGAATTTAACTAAATGCACAGGAAAGCATGAAGGTTGAGGAACCACGCCGTATTCCTTTCCCTACAGACAGCTTCAGAGTAAACTTTACTATACAACATCTTTGGGTATGTGTTTCAAGATGTACCATGGAGCCCTGCAGATATCTTACAGTAAGCCTGGCCTTATAAAGGGTGCAGAATTGGCTATTAACCGTTAGTGTAATTCTTTATTGTCGGAACATCACTGAGAGGTAGATCTACCACAGGCCTCTGAATGGCAGCCCCAGTCTGCAGTCAGCAGAAGAGAGCTTCAAAATTCACAGAATGTACAACTGAAGGGCCAAACATGCCTGAAATCCAGTCTGTTTAAATCAGTCTTTTTTTAGAAGATTCATAATTTCCAGTTTTGTACAGTCAATTTTGTTTCTTCTCTCTCCAAGGCAGAAAGCTGTAGTACCAACTGGAAGGCCCTTAAGTATGACATAGTCAGATGGAATTACAGTTCAAGCAGTCAGTAGGATCATATTCAGGAATTGAGACATTATCTTTCATCTACAAATTCCAGAGTATACCATATACGCTATTCCAGTTTCCTATAAAACATGAACACTAACAATCTATAATCATCATTTAGAAATGGTACTGAATATAAGATTTCAGCAAATCTAACGTAACACTCAGAAGTTATGTACGTTTTACAAGTGCCGTGCATAGCAAAGGCTACAAAAAGGACAAATTAAACTGGGCAACTGGGCCAATTCAACTTGTCTTATATTCCTTGAAAGATTTAACATTTTGATTCTGTACATCATCAGGAAATAGAGGAAGAATAATCCGTAGTGCAATTGTAATAAGCAAAGTAACACGTAGTGATATCTTTTAAATAAATATGGCTCACTACTGATCAACTATCATTCGTACAGTTTCAGCAACACAGCCACCTGTTGCACAGGACAGTTATACACAATTCTACAACAGGTGTATGTTCAAACAGATAATGAACTACATGGAAAAATATAAAAAGAGTATTATACAATCTCATACATAAACCAGACCGTAGTGTAATTGCTTAACTTGTTTCTTACGTTATCTGAAAAATACTTCAAGTACTTGAAAACAGCGGCAGAATCATCTTTCAATAATGAAAAGCAAAATTGCACTGATTTAAAAATACATTACAAAGTTAAATACACATTCAAATTAATGTCCTGATTTAACATTGCTTTCAGTGTTTACTTTCATTTCTTAGGACTTCTTGGTTACCTGTGTCACTCCAGGAGATCCAGAGTTCACACAAACGAGTTTCAGACACAGTCTGTGTGTCCCGCGTATGAAGTCCCAGAAAGTTTTTAATTCATTTAATCTTTCTCTCCGTCTTCACTGCTTCCTATTAACAGAGGAAAGGTACAGTGAGACCCTCAGCACAACCATCACAGCTTTGCGAGACGTTTCCCAGAGGGTGCCATTCTGCTATTGTACACTTCTAAGTATGGGTTTACCTTTCCCCAGAGCTTTCAACTACTGTAAGCAGTTAGCTCACATATACATAAACACTTGCTTAAGTCACACAGTTCAATGTCACTTCTCAGGACACAAGGCAGTGCAGGACCTCCAAAATCACTTATCTGTAAGTTACTGAGCAGCCAACGTTACCTAACCAGTAACCATGATACAAGAACAGTACAAAACTATGTAACTGATTACATTTTTATAGACGCTGATCATCAGAAAGGCTCAGCAATCAGTAGTATTTGTTTTTATAATGCAATAATTTATCTAGATTAGTGATAAGCTTAAACTGATTCAAGTTTGCCCTTTTCTCCCTCTAAGTTGTCCAAAATGCATTCAAGCTTTAAAAAGATTTTTATTAACAGAAGCTTTCTCGTCTGTAGATACTGCTACTACTCAACAAACCAATGAGCTGATTTGTATGGCTCTCTGAACAAACTGTTCTACTCAGCTTTAGGAAACATACTGCACTTCTTGAGAGAACATCAAAAGTGCAGTTTCTAGGAAGCAATACATCAAAACTGTAGAACCAGCTTGGACAACTGTAGATAAATTCCTCCTCCTGTGCAATAACAATAAAACGACCTACGACAAGGCAACAGTGAGAATTATTAAGCTGCCACAGTGCTGAAGGACAGCACAGATTTCACTTCTGTAAATATTGTACTAATTTAGGAAACAAGAGGTGTGAGCTTGTCTCGTAGATGTTCCGGATGTAGCCATGTGGCTGTCATACTGAAATACAAGGTCAGACATAACTTCTATAGTAATAAAATGTACTTATAAAGTATTTAACACAGAACAAAATTTGTCATCTATACTAAAAATATCTTTGGATAAATCTTTTAATTCATAGCTTCAAAATAATAACTGTAATTAAATCACTTACCTCCTTGCTCTATATCTGAATCTGTAAGATGCGTAAGGGAAAAGCTTGCCATGTTTGCAGGAGAGATAGAGAATCTGGAATAAGGGGATGAATGTGACCAGTTCTGGTCGAGAGTCCGGGTAGGGGGAGGCGGAGAGAAGTACTTTGACTGAAGAGGTGGTTTAGAGCTAATAAGGCTATTAGCTGCCTTTGATATAAAGGATGGCTCTGGGGAAGAGAAGTCATCATCCCATTCAAAACCACCACCTTGGTGTAAAAAAAAAACAAAAGAAAAGAAGAGAAAAAGGAGTTTACTGTACTGTAATTTTCAAAGCGAGTCCCTGGAAGACTGCATTAACTCAAAAACATCTACTGTCACTTTTCAAACAAGACCAAGTCATAAGAAATGACACCACAGGATTACAGAGGATGCCATTGAATTCTGGAAGCAAAATCCAAACTTAGAAGGCTTTTGATACATACCACACAAAAGCATAATACCGTCTTAAAAACAGTAACTGTCGTCTCCCACATGTAAAACCTGACATTCAGTGCCATATAACTCTGTGCTCAGCAACAAAACAGAGGAGAGGAGGGGGGGAAGGTCACAAGGACTTCTTATCTGCAATTTGGTTGCTTCTCGAGACACATCAACAGATAAACAGTATTACATCCCAAGCTCTGGTAAACAGTAACATTAGCATCCAGGCCCAGCTGAAGTATTTGCTTCAGATGTGAAACTGAAGCCAGTACAGCATAGCGTACTTATCAAACTACAAATTTTAAGTAACGGTTCATTAAAAACAATGCATTACTCTCAACCTGTGCTGCATACAAACATTTTCAAGTACCTTCTTCGTCTGTTGAGCTTTCTGAATTTGTAAATCTGTTGAAGTAACTAAAACCCGAGGATGGAGCAGGAGTGCTGTGAGAGCCTTCGCCATTCAAGTCTGCCACACGGTTTCCCAATTCCTTAGTTGGTGTTTCCTAATGCAGACAAAATAGGTTCAACCCTTTTGCACATGCAATGTATCCATGCACTTATATGCTAGCTTTCAAGATTTCTCATTTTCCCTATCAAATCTACTATGGAATAAAATGGTCTACAAGCTTTTAGTTATATCCATGCCACAGAACTTTGAGTTGTACTTTAAGCATATAAACATACTTCCATTTTCTAAACAAGTTCTATCAACTCAGTGCTAAAATGCATGCAGAAGTGACTATTTTGACATCATTTATCGTTAAAACATTTCATCTCCAGTTGAACAGATACAGTTCCCTTATCAGCCACACGCAGCCAGGTGATCGGTTTGGGGTTTTTTTCCCTGCTTGAGAGAAGCCTGTAGTCCTGTCTCCCAGCATTTTAGTTGTAGGCTTGCTTGTTCGTTTTTTCACTCCTTAGCTGTAATTCAGGATAAGAGACTAATGCTGCACGGCTGGTATGTGAAACAGCCAACATGTTAGAAATCACTGTAAAACTTCATAGTTCAACACCTGAGCAGTTTAATACATCTTATTCTCATCTTCCCCTCTGACAGCAGGATTATTATTCTACAGAAGACAAAGAAAATATAGCACCTATGTTTTCTACTGCAGATGATGACTCCTAGTATTTATACACATCATCACAAGCATTTCCAAAGCGACAACACGACTGTTCTTCCACACTCACTGTACTTCTGTGAGCTGATACAAAGGGATTGCATTTCAACATTGTAGCAACTGCACAAGTTTAAAAATTGATAGAGCAAACGGGAAGCAAATCTAACCTTGGATTGTATACGCAGATCAGTACTATTTTATTGAATTTGAATAACACTGTATTAATAAAAAGTAGTATTGTCATCTAACTACTTCTCTCACCCTTTGATTATAGTTTAAGGAAATTGTTTCAGTGCTAATTAATGCAAGATTCAGTGTTTTTACCCGTACAATAAGCACATTCCAACTTAAATCATAAGTCCTAAGTTAAAATTACAAACAAAATCTAGTCCATAGCATGCTGTCTCACACACCCAATTTAAGCATAGCCTTGCAAGCATCAGTGATACATGACTAAAAAACAGTGTAAATCCCGTGCATACAGTCGGGGTTCAAAAGCAGTGAAAATTTAGGACACGGCAAGCAACCCTGTGCAAAGCAAAACTGCATTTCAGGTCACTGCAGCCATTCTATTGCCAGCATAAAACCACACCTTGCCAAGAAAAAGTTTCTTTATACAAAGTGAGTCCACAAATATTACTGATCTATTCTACCATTTCGTGTTTAAAACGACCCTTTACTTCCTCAGTTAAAAAATAGGTACCTGATCAAACAAATAGACTGTGACATCATCAAAGAACGTGACAGCCTTCTTCTCGTTTCTCCAGTGCTCAGGTTGCCTTTCATGAAGAGGCTTTGGAAGTTTCAGTAAGCTTCTCAGGTGTTTTCCATCATCCTTGTCAGTGAGTATCTCAGGAACTTGGTGAACAGTTTCATCCTCACTGTCAGAACTCAGGCTGTGCATATGAAAAGTCCTCATGTCATCCTCAGAATCACTGTTTTCATCTTCCTCATCTGCATCATCGCCGTCTTCTAAATCAAGCATTCCAGAAACATCAAGCTTGCCAAGGTATTTTCCTTCAATATCTGGCTCCTTCAGCTTTTGTCCCTCATTATGGTAGAAGGATTTCTCACTATTAGTGGAATCTAACGAACTGTGTATGTTATGCACAGACTTAAAGTCTCTCTGTGAAAGAAGTTCTGAAGTGTTAGTGCCAACGCAAGAGACACTTTTATGGCAGGTCTCAGAGAGTTTTATTTCATCCTTCAAATTGTCTTCCATTGATATCTCCAGGGAACTCAGAGTTGCCTCAGTCCATTCCTCAGGACACCCCTGCACCCTTACACCCAGCTCGTGCATCTCTATCTTACGATCCAGTTCTGGTTCTGCATTCTGAATACTGGCATCCTGGTAATTCCTTTGATTGTGCTTTTGTGGTCTCTCTTCCAAACAGTAATCCTTCTCACCATTATCCCCTCCTCTATTTGAAGAAACACCACACGTAGTCTCCCTTGATAGATTTACAGTCTCTTCTGTTTTTTTATCTGGCTCAGAATCATTGTCAGAGAAATAGGCAGAGTCTCTATATGAATTCTGATTTGATAATGGGGTTATTTCAAAATTGCTGTTCACTGCATCTAAGCAAGGTGCTGCTTCTGAAACAATTATGACTGGATTAGAAGGCAGATCGTTGACACTGCTCTCACTGACACTACAGTGAGCGGTATCCCCGTTAGAAGCATCCTCAACAGTAACATGGGAAGTCCATTCTGGAGACTCCAGATTCTCTGTTTCGTAGCCGCTGTCAGCAGGCTTATCAGGAGGCAAAAGTTTTTGAGGACTCTGAGCCTGTAAGGATTCTAAAACTTCAATTACATCTAAAGAATCCAATGAATCAGGCGTCTCCAACACTTGCTCTACAGCTTCTCTCGGAGACGGGCTGTCTTCCAAAAGACTGTCCTGACTTGCACAGTCTGAAGCACCAACAGAAACTGAGGTCACCTCTTCCAGAACATCCTTACAGTTCTCAAAATTATTTGACATTTCTTGTCTTTCCTCTAACAAATCTGCATCTTTTTTAAATATGGGAGACTTACATTGCAAGTTTCTTTCCCTATCTTCCTGATCACATTTTTCCCTATTAAAAGCTATTTCATCAGACTCGGAAAGTATTCCCTGTTTTATTTGTACATTACTCTGATCTGCTTCAGCTGCAGCGCTGAAATATGAATTGTTTCCAACATTATTATTTTTTGCATTATTGGACAGTTCTTGAAAGAAAGTGTCAGTGTTACAGAAGAAGGCTTGGTTGACTTCCACATTTGAAAGCTTCCCCTCATCCTTCAAATAAGGAAGATTTATATCTTTATCATGCAACTTATATGCTGCAGATGGACTAGAGGATGCCTCTATCTCTACAGTAGTCTGAGACCGAGAATTCATATCTTTATCCACTGCTACTGGATTAAAGTTTTCATCTTTCACAGTTCCAGGATTTTCACATATTAAAGAAAAGACCTGCACACTTTCAGTCAATACAGGCTCAGACTCTACAGAGCTCCTACTTGAGGTTTCTAATACACTTTTTAGAACAACTTCTGTTTTTTGCCCAAAATCACCGCTGGTTTTATTAGACAGTATTCCTGTTAGTAAGTTTTTCTCTTGAAGAAACAAGAAATTATCAGAAAGTTCTTCTAAAGTTACCAACTCAGACTGGTTAGAGATGTTTTCACATACAGAAACTGTTTCATTTTCAGAAGCATGACTAGAACGCTCTTTCTCACCAAAACCTGTGACATTTGTAATATCTACCTTTGAGTTTAAAACAGTTGGTTTAAAGTCTTTAGGAATATCATTTGTTTCAGCAAAACCAACTATTTTTCTATTTGTTAATTCTTCTGATCTGTCAATGTTATTAAATATACTTTGGAAAGGACTTTCTGGACTGCTAATAGCAGGCAAAAATTCCTCTTTGGGATCTCTATTGTAGTGGAAGAAGTCCCCATCAGTGCTAGATTCTTCTACATCAAGATCCCTGAGAACCATGAAATGAGAACTTTTTTCTTGTACAGCTTCTTGATCAACTTCTGTAGTCAATACAACGGATTGGTTATCGAAATTCATGCTGCAGCCACTACCTTTTTCCTCTAACTGGATATAGTAGTCATTTCCAACTGAAAGTTTGTGTGCATCAAACACAGGTAACACCCCAGGAACAGCTAGCGATGCTTCCTGACCACTTCCATCCTGTGCTCCCGGCCCTTGCTCTGAAAGGGACCTCTCAAAAACCTCCACTGGAAAGAAAATACTTGTGTATGTCATTGCTTCATCAGGATTAACATGACCACACTCATCAAAATGATCATGTTTAGCTGCCTCCCAGATATATTCAAAGCTGAGACCTTGGCTTGTTTCAGTTACAGTAAGAACTTCCTCCATTTCATGGCCAAGTCTATCTCCTGTGAAGTGATCTAAGATCGGAAATGCAGAATTATTTGTTTCTCTATTTGAGGTGTTTGGTTTAAGAGCGTTCCACTGTTGTTCAAAATCAATCTCTGAGTCCCTTTGGCTTTGCATGCGAAGGTAAGTAAGAAGTCTATGCACTTCTTCTGCTGTTGGTCTCTTCTCTGGAGGTAGCCAGCAGAATTGCAGAACTTCGTACCTAGGCAAACAAGAAACATGTTTCAATAGTTTCCATATAAAAAGCAATTTATAGTAATCAGAGAATTAATGAACTAAAGAGTGAGACATTATTGACAGGAATTTGAATCTACAGCAATTCCTCTCATTTTTCTCTAATGTTTCTTTGTAAGTAACCTGTAATAATTTCAATATACTTTTAAGATAAATAAATAATACAAAAAACCATCTTCGCCAGCTTTAAAAATAAATGTAAAAAGCTGCAGTTTACCATCTATCAGAGTATGGCTGCTCCAGATGTGGCTTAAAAAGTTTAACCTGCTTCTCCTTTATGACGTGGGTTAAGACCTCCCTGTCAGAGAAGTCTGAGTAAGGCTGAGCAGCATTCTCAAACAGCTCCCATAACGTTACACCCAGAGACCTGGAAAAGAGCAGCAGAATGACTCCACATTCCAAGAACTATTTTAAAATTGCTCTAAGAAAATAAATATTACATAAACCATTCACAAGAACCACGAAAAATCACTTTCATATTGGCTCAATAGGAACTTCAGAATCCATTAACTCATTTTAATTGCATTTGATGAAATGCTAGAAGCCTTAAGAGCCAAGCTCTTTGAAAGCAATGGCCATGAAGGTAACAAAACACACCAAGTTGCAAATGGCTGATCTGCGGAAGCAACTCTTGCCTATTACAAAAAGTAACCTCACGGTTAGTACAACAGTAGGAAAATCTTTAGTAAAAAATTGCAGTTACAAGTTAGATCACAAGAAAGCATATCTCTTTCATTTTTCTTTAAATTGCTATTTTTGAAGCTGCAGAACTGGGAAGTACTGTAATTGCTTGGTGCTGTATGCTACATTAACCATATTTTCAGTGATTAGAGTTGATCCTAATTCTTTAGACTACCTTTTCTTGCTCAAATTGCAAAGTAACTGCCTCTGCTTGTACTGCCATAGAACTACTTAGTTTCAAAGAGGTCTCGGGAAGTCATCTAGTAGCAACTCATACAAAGCAGCTCTGTATGAGAGGCACTAAAATTTGGAATGCTTAAGGCCCTGGCTGCTGGTAGTTTAGAGTACAATCTGAGGAACTTTGCTAGTGGGATGCAAAAAAAAAAAAAAGTACTTAGATCATTTCTACCCATCCCATTTGCCTTCTGTAAACCTAGGTTTACATTAAAAAAAAAATCAAAACAATTTATTATTTAAAACCCTTAAATACAAATGTTTTCAAGAACTGGCAGCCTAAGCCCCAAATTCCATCCCTCAAATTTCCTTGGAATTCAATGAGAACTTGATGACTTCAAAAAAAAATTCATCACCATGAGGAAATGGATCTGAGGGTATGGACTGATACTAGACTGAACGTGAGCCAACAGTGCGCCCAGGTGCCCCAGAAGGCCAATGGCATCCTGGCTTGTCAGTCTGGACATTAGGAAATACTACTTCTCTGAAAGGGTGGTCAGGCACTGCAATGGGCTGCCCAGGGAGGTGGTGGAGTCACCAACCCTGGAGGTGTTCAAGGAACGTTTGGACGTTGTGTTGAGGGATGTGGTTTAGCGAGAACCATTGGTGAGGGGTGGATGGTTGGACTGGATGATCCGGTGGGTCTTTTCCAACCTTTGTGATTCTGATCCTATGATTTTTTCCAGCCCCTCTACAGCTCTTTAGTAATAGAGGCAGTTAACTGCAGCCCTCACACATTACAGCATGAAACATTTCTACCAATTAAACTTAGTTGAGTTCTAGTGAGATCGACTTCAGTACGTTTTTAGACCATCTGCAGCTATTATATTAATGGAAAAATTTTTCACTGTTTCCTTCCTTGAAGACATTTGTCAAACAGAGCATCTTTTTGTTAACACTTTCTTCTGCTATTTTTTTTTCCTTAGTCTGGTTGTTCTCACAACACATTTCTAAGCTACTTTCCAAAGCAAGATTTAGTTTCAGATTTGTAGAGATTAATCTACTGTACATTTGATAAAATCAAAAAGCAGTGGACGAGGCCAACACCCAATTTAACTGTAAGTATCATTTATTTCTTCATATCACCTTTGAAAATGTATTCCCAAATTATTTTAGAATTTGCTACATACCATATGTTACTGTATTTATTTTGCTCTGCTGATAATAGTTTGTCTTGAAAACTCGTTACTAACTCAGGTGCAGTCCATCGGAGAGCAACCAGTTTCTTCTCATCTGTCTCAATATAATCTTCCTATATTATTGAAGGGAAAAAAAATGAAATAACACTGAATCTACTTCCAGAAGCCGACAAACTTTTCCTTAACCTGGTTTTATGTGATTACTGTGTGTAAAACGAGAACTGAAATAAATCCCTTTTACCCAAGTAGCAGAGAAAATGCTATAGAAAAAGAAGTATTCACTACAATAAAACTGAATGCCAACTTCTTGTTTAGGATTTGCTACTCAAAACTTTTCAATGCATGCTTTTCATTTTTCACCTTCTCGGTATTTTTAAGTATTTAAGACATTTTCTTTAAATGTCATGGCATTTTCTTTTCTTAAAATGCTAAAGTGAATTTTTGCATAACACCTGTCTTTACTATTTTAGGACTGCTGCATATATAACATATAAACAGATATATTTAAACCTAACAAGCAGCTTCTTCTATCAGCTCCACTTCAGGAAAGATCATCTATTCTGTTGCATGAGGCTTGATAGTTTTTTGCCAGCTATACTCTGAACATCCAATATTCAAAGAAAGGTCTGCTATCAAATCACAACCTTAAAACATTCTCATCACGACCTTAGACTTCCAAACCCTTAAAAAAATTGGTACATGACTAGATTAACTTACCTTGTACCTACTGAATCCTATACCATAATCTCCTACTTTGACATTTAAATCAGATGTAAGAAAGCAATTTCGTAAGGCCAAGTCACTGCAAAAGCAAGTAAATAAACAGTGAGTCTTCAACCCAAAGTAAGACCAACAGGTAAAAAGAAGTGATGCTTTTCAGAGGAGTCAGGCCCCACCGCAGAGTACCAGATGAAAAAAATCTTTCAGAAGTTATCCAGTTACACACAGGTACACATGACAGTAGAAAGCAGCAGGACATACTCAGGCCCAGTAACCAGCCACAAAGGCAGGTGAGCAGATTACAGGCAGGTGAGAGCTGTACGACCACACCAATCAGCAGCTCCATAATCATCACACCTTCATGACTTACAGTACATAAATTTGTACAAAACACAGTCTTGAACACATGCTTATTTCAATGAAAATATCCATACAAATTCTGAAGCGTATCCTAAGTAAAAAGGAATTTATTTGGAAAACATACCTATGCACAAAATTGTGTTTATGCATTACAGCAAGTCCAGCAGCAATCTCACATGCCATTCTCTGTAGCAACATTATTTGTGAATCTCCTCTAACATGGTCCTGCTCATTGCAGATGTAAGTTTTCAAGTCACCCTGTAAAAGAAATACTGATCACTGCTGTGTGTTGAGTGAATCTCAAAAGTATTTATTGAAAAGCCAACTAACAACATTAGTTGCTTTACCAGTCAACAAGGCTAGCACTAGATATAAACAGATCTGTGCTTAATAAAGAATCTCAAGTTTCTCATCACCATCAGGATGCCTAGAGAAATTATCCAGGGCAGATGGTGCATCCTTTTAAGGGTTTTTAAATCACATCAACAGCTGGATTGCACTGCCACAAAAAGCCACATAACTGTCAAACAATAATACTTTCCAGTAAAAATATTATGAGCTTCCGTTTTTAAACAGGATAAGTCAAAATTGCAAGTGCTCCCATTCAGCAAAGCTGACTGGAATACAGAAGGCGATAGGAGGCGGGAGGGAGAGGTGACAGTTTCAGCCATTGCTGGCTCATCAGAGCTCCAAGGACAAAAGAGCAAAGTAATACAGCCCATTCCCATCACTGAGGCACAAGAAGATGGCAGCACACTTACTGAGCCCAGGCAGGGCTAAGCAACATCTACACAATTAACAAGGCTACAAAAGCACTTCATATTTAACTAAAAAAAAAAAAAAGAAAACAGCTTTGAAATAGATTGCAAGCAACTGGAAGTTGTCAAACATTCTCAGGAAAAGCAAGACTAGAGTAAGTGATTCTAAGCAGGGTAAGACAACAAGTTTCTCACACCACTGCTCCTGTTTTCACAGTTAAGCTTTTAACCCACCAGTTCTGTACTTCTATTATTCATTTGTAGTCTTCCTATAAATTCAGCAAGTGGCTTCAGAAGGCATTTTTGTTTTAGAAGAAAATGAATTGTACAAAAACTGCACAGTACATTCCATTAACTTATTTCATCAGTGTAACATACTGGGCTGTAACTGTGCAAGTCACCAGTGCCTCAGCCTTGGAGGGAGACTGAATGGAGGTTTTGAGGTTGCATAGACAAGGCAGCAGTCTACGCGTTGGCTAAAATGCGCTTCTTCTCAGAAGAGCAAAAATCACTACACTTCGGTATATCAACATGTATAAGCACACATCTCCCTTTCTACCTCGCTTGAGCAGAGCTCAGAACTCCCAGATGAGCAGCGTCCATAACAGATTCCCTGTCCTACGGCACAAAGAACACACGGAGCACAACGCACCCGGTGCCAGCCCTAGGTGGCAGCACGCTGCTGAGGAAAGGCAAACTATCCACTGGGAAACTGTCCTCACTCATTAAAACAGCAACCGCCTGCTTATGGGTTGTCCCAGTTGGATTAAGTTCCTGGGATGCCTTTAGGTGCACCAAGGAATTAGTTTTTAATTTTTAAATGCATTAGTAACAGTAGTGCTGTGTGGCATCCCTTATTTAGTAAATAATTCATGCAGACACACATTCTTGTAGAAAGTGCAACTTGCATTAAATCCAGCATCTTGCATCATATTGGTTGTTTTCCCCATCCTATTTATGGCAACATTCGATGTTAAAATACAGAATTTCTTTTTGGTATTGGTTTAAGACAATACTTATGCCAAACTTGGGGGATATCAACAAATACCTTCAAGTGCTGAACTGCCACCCAGATGGAGCTGCACAGGCTGGAAAAAGGGCTCCTGTGCCTCCTGGTCTGAGATGCTCCTTTGAGTAGGAGGCTGGAGACCTCCTGAGGTTCCCTTCCAGCCTGAATTATCCTACACCTCCCTGCCTGCCAGCAGACAGCAGCAATGCATCAACAGTATTCATATCATACGAGCCACTAAACAGCCATTTATCGGCCAGAGGTTTTTAATGCAGTAAACTTCAAAGTTTATACGTCTGAATAAACAAAGCTATGCTAAATTCCCTGCTCAGACGCCTAAATATAAAAAGCTCAGCTAATCACACTTAAGGAAGGCTCCACTTGTTCTGCTGCTGCCTCCTCCCTTTTCTCTTGGGAATGGACGAAGAACTAGGTTTTACTTTTCCTGCCTCCCCCTCTCAGTTCTTGCCAGGATCAGCTCAGCCCTCTTTGTAAAGAAGCCCACAGCATATTGAGACTTATTCCCACCACCGCCCCAACCACTAGGAGCCAGGAGCATTATTTATCTGCAGTACTCTTCTGTAGCTTTCTGGGTTGTGCAAGTCCCAGTTTGGTCCACAAGGACCCCCAAACAGCTGATGTGACTCTTCAAACCAGTAGGTACCGACAGTAAGAGTTTGAGCAGTATAAAGAAGTTGCCAAATTATGCCCTCACAGCACTCCCTACCAAGCTGGAAAGCTACCTGCCAAGCCACCTAACACCATGTAATTAAGAGAATGAAAATATTCCTTCTGTCTCCCTTCTCCAACATTGCTTCATTGTACCTGTAATGACTGCTGATAAAATATTCGGAAGTGCTGTATGGTATACATCCTTTATAGCCTTAGAAAGTTGTTAAGGCATATGTAAGTTTAAGAAGTATTAAGCAGTTCTGAGAACAAGAAGCCTTTGAACCCAACAGACACGATTTTCCAATGCTGGCACAAACTATCAACCCCCTGTTCTTCTCTTATGATTATTAAACAGATTTGTTGAACTCCGGGTAAGTTTTCATTGCAAAGATCTTTTTTATTATTTGAAACAAATGCTCTCAAGTGGCAGTAATCAGAAAGGCCAAACAAAAGAAAGAAAACTACTGCAGGCAGGCACATCCCAGTAACAGCATCCCTGAAGCAAGCCACGGGGCATCCCGGGCAAACCCTGCATCCTGCTGATCTCATCTGCTCGGGGAATTGTACAATAGTTCTCTGAGAGCCATTTGATAGGCAAATCGGCCTCAGCATGTACATGCTACTTCCACATTTGAATAACTTTCCCTTACTCATAAATTATGTCCATTCATTAGAGGAGTTGCTGTGCTGACAAAATGCTGGCCATGCATGACCAAGTAATATATTAAAGTTAATAAGCCAGCTACCACTATTTTTAACCTGGCACCATTCTACAGCCTTTCATAGCTGGCTAGTAAGACAGCACTAACACACTAAGCAAACTAAGGCAGAACCTTTAAAGAACTTGTTTCTTTTGATAATTGTGAATTAACGAATTTAAACAACTGCAATGCAGATGAAAAGAAAATAAGACAAATCTTTCAATCATGCACAACTGCCTGCTCTTGCTTCTTGCTCAGCTCTTTAAAACAAGGGAGGCAGAGCAGCCTGGATTACAGCACAGAACATGCTAAAAGTTAGCAAATATAGCTACTATGTAAACAACCAGGCTGTCCTTAGAAACAGGAATAGTGTGAGTAGCTCATATGGCCAAGAAAACAAGTAATTGAGCTTCAGTGACATTCGGCTGTGCTACCATGGCTGTCAGCTCTGGTGTCTGCACTGCAGTTTCTATGCCTCCGCTCATCACCTTTTGGTGCCAAGGAGCCTGGGAGCTGCTTAACCCAACAGGGCTACCTGAGCAGCAGAGCCAACATCAAGAGGCCCCAGAAAGGCTACAGATCCAAATAGGAAAAGCTGCAAAAAGGAGAGACTCTATGACATCCCATGATTTTGAAGGTGCATGTAGAAAACACCCTCTAGACAGCTCTGAGCAGCGCACCAGCCACACTTCCAACTGCTCAGCATACAAACTTGCAAAGAAAAATCTGCACGGCTGGAAAAACCTCAAAGAGCTTGACAGCTGAAGACTATTTCCCATACAACCCAGCCAACATATTCACTACCTTTATACTAAACCATCTCATTCTTAATCATATCAAGTCACAGATCAAAACAGGTTTTTTCCTGGTTGTGTATGTATATACAACACCAGTAACACAAGGTAAAGAGCATTATACTGCAACCAGAAAAACAGCTCCACGTTTGCCATCCTTACTACTTGAACAGCACGCAGTCACCACACACTGGAGCCTTTAGCCAACTCAACAATGTCCTTTCCTACCACCTTCCATACTCACTGTACTGCCTGATTTCAGGAAAAAAAGGCACAGAAAAACCTCCCACCTCTAGTAAGATCACTTACTAAAACCCTGAAAAATACAAGTAACTGCCATCCCAATCACAATAATAAAACAGCTTTTAGAGTATCAGCCTACTGAAAATAAATTACCATCAAACAACTGTCTACTAAAGAAAACCACCTAGCCATTCCCTCTTTTAATTTCAAACTGTGCTGTCTGCCTTCCATCACATCCCATCTCCCATCACTTCAGTACTGCTTCCTCCCACAGAGGCCCACAGACCACAACAGAAGTCAGCGACATGGTGATAACTGAGCTAACACTGCATTCACCTCAATCTCTGCGTACAACTATTTTATGTGAGCTGTCTCTGGCCTGCCTAGTCCTGTGTATCTGTGCACAGCAAATAAAGCACGATGATCTCTAGCAGATACCCAGCTCTGCTAAGTATGACCTCTTCGGGTGAGCCAGATTTTCACTATGGAAGTCACATACACCACACTACAATATATAATACTCTAAAAAAACAAGTTTTGGTTCTCTTTGAAGACACCTGTTCTCCATTGCAATGACATTATCTAGATACACACAAATGTTTAGAGCTACCGTTCTGGCAGTCAGGCTTACTGCCCCCAGTTCAAGTGAAAATCTATTTTATCTCCTTAAGTCAAATCCTTTCCAGATTACTCTACAGGATCATGACAATTTTTGGCACCAATCATCAGGCAAACCAAGACTTTTTTTAAATATATTCTTAAAGTAGGGCAATCTTCACAAGTTACTCCAAATTCAAAATCAGATTAAATCATGTAAATAATTCAAGTCATGGCAGTAGTTAAACCTGATTCAATATTTAGATGTGTATCTACTAACAAACTTTATATGCTTTTTCAAAGGTCCTTTTAAAAGAAGCTACAGCTCCAGTGCCAAGTTAAGATCAGTATACAGTATTCCACTCCTGCATACCGAGACAAACAAAGACATCTGCTTCACCTTAGGCACGTGCTTTTGAGGTCCTCACCAAAACCAGAACAATTCACCTTGATCAATCATTCCAATTGTTCCTCCCGTAGAAGAAAAAAGAAAGATTTATCAGCACTTCTGCCTCATCGGTTCACCCAGCTGGTAAAATATTATTATTTAAGGCCACAGATTGATAAAGTTCCCACCCACACTGGTTTGAAATGCCTGAGGCATCTGGTGCAATTAGAACCCTATTTGTGCGCCTGAATTTAAAGAGAAACTCTGTAGTGGCGAAGCAGGTGAAGAAGGTCCATGCTGAATGTTATAAATACGAACTCTTCTCCACTCAAGGACTTAGTAACACACACAGGCACTTCTGAGATCATTTCTGCCTTAACATTTTTCAACTTTGCTTTCAATATTTAGACCACAGACTTTTAAAAGCAGCTATGGAGCCTATTTTCAGACAGCCACCTGCAGCTCTGGGGGGTTTGCCTGTTTTGTTTTTAACACTGCACTGCGCTACAACAAAGCCATTCAAGTGTCTGCAGAGCAGGGTTCCGCCACCATGTCCGAATTTTAGTTTGTGAAGTTCTGTGAGTAGCAGGCACAGCCCTAAGCTCCTACACACACACAGCATCCCCTTCGTCACAAAGCTCATGCAAATTCCAGCACATGGCCAGGAATGCTGTGGCTGAGCAAGACATTTGTGCAATTGCCCTTCCCATCTTCAGTGGCCTTTGCAGCAGTAAGAGCGGCACAGAAAGCAAAGAGACCACCCCTCAGTGTGCTCTTAGCATTTCTTAGGTGTTCAGGAAGCAGAATGAGGTAGATGTCCACGTTGGGAAGGAAGGGAAAGAGGGAAAGAAAAGGACAGGAAAGTCAGAATGCAAGTTAAAAGAACACAGTAGCAGAAAGGATCAGGAAGAGCACAGGATGATACTGAAAACTCCAACTACTGGAGTACACTCATTACAGATTCTGGAAATGAACCCAACATCCAATTTCAGCTGCATGGCACAAGTAAAATTTGGGCACTCTGGAGGGGTAAAAGGCAGGAGGAAGGAAATTCTTTCAGTTTCTTCAATTAGTATTTGCTTAGGAGTCATATTTAAGGCATGCTGAGGTTTCACAGACAGCAAACAAAATTTAGGATGTAAATTTAGGATGTGACTGAGCACGTGCATGACACTGGACTGCAATAAAAAGTGTTGTTCTGTGACCTCCTTTTACTTCCAAGCTCCCTGTTACGTGACATAGGTAGACTAAAAGAGACTAATAAACCTGTCAGCAAAGAAAAGAACAATCAGCTAGTTTCTTCCTAAGAACATTCCACAAGAACCTGATTTATATGATGAATAAAAAGAAATTTTTAAAAACTGCCATCTGCCCCTGAAGCAAAACAGTGTCTTCTGAAACTGTGGTCATTTGAAAAAAATCCCTAAAAGAAAAATCAGAATAGTTTCATCACTGATGGGCAGTAAATACACAACATAACATTTACACTAACAGAAAAACAACAGCAGCCTTCTGTACAAACGTACTTACCAAGTCACAGAACTCAAAGACTAGGAGATAAGGAATGGCTTCCACACATTGCCCAATACACTGGAGAACATTCGGATGCTGAAGAATGCTGGAGTGAAAACACAGCTAAAGTCAGAGTACAGTATACATTATTTTCAGTATAACATAGCACACTAAAACCTCAACTGCAAGTGTCAATACATAGTTGGAGGCAGCATGAATAGAAGGTGCAAGTATCCAAAGACATATTCCCTTTGCACCTTTATATCTACCCTGTACCGTAGCACCATATCACTGAAAGCAGCTGAAATTTGCAGGATAGCAAAGCTACAAAACTGACACTGCCACAAAAAAGTGACACCTATCCTCTCACCCCCATCATTCCCTCATATGAAAACTAAACATTCATGCATGCAACTGGTTCATGAACTATGCTTAAAGAACTGATCTGGCTAAAAGCTAAACCTTTCTGTTAGCCAGCGTAGTTCTCAGATGGATCAGTTTCTTCTTCTAACTTTCACAAAAAGCACTTGTGCCAATGCAGCAGAAGGCATGAGATTTCTTCTTCTGATAGCTGCCAGCAATTTAAGCCTAAACGCAAACTAACTAAGACAAGAGAAACAACTGAGAGTAGAAAGCCCTCCATGACCACTCATTTGTAGCCCATTCAGGCAAGCCACACCTTAAGGTATGCCCAATACTGCTTTATCTATTGCACTCATCCATAGAGCTCTTCAGAGAGCTCTCATTATTCCCAAAACATAAGATAAATTACTCTCCCTTTGGTATGCACCAAACTCATCTCTAGAAGGTAAAGACTCAATTTCAGGAAGCAAATAGTACAGACATCTTCCAACCGTAACACACGAGGAAGAGAACACCAAGCAACGCTATTTTGTTAGCATTTCCATTCAGATCAATCATTTCTGAGCTGTGGAGTACTACTGGACTGAAGTTGATGCTTTTCTAAATGCTTTATTTCTGCACAGGCCCCATTGCAAGCTTCTGGAGCAGAATTAGTTTTAGCACTATGCCATACTCAGCTTTTTTGAATATGGAACCTTCAGAGAACTTTACGTATACATGGTAACACACAACACATTGCCAGTTCTTCTACCTCTAATAGGAAATCCAAGCACAAGACTTAAAGCTCAGTTCTTAGAAGCAAGTACTTAGACATAGGGTTAGTTTGCAACACCGGGATTTTTAACAGCTGCAGCAGAATATCTGACAAACTAAATCAAGTGCGTTTTCCAGTCATGAACAAATAATTACCAGCATTTAGGCAAGGAGTATATTATCTAAGCAAACTCAAATCTTTTACATTTTGGATCAGTTATATTTCACACTTTAGAGACAAGAATTTAATTGATAAGAAAGGGCAAGCAGAGAAATAACACTTAAAAAAAATCTCTAACTCCCGAGCAGTATGAAGTGCTTGTGGTAACCAAGGGACAGAACATTACTTACTAGTATGGTTCTCCACTTCTTAAAAATTGTTCTTGCTCCTTAAGCCCTGCACTTGCCTTCAACTCCTTCACTATCACTCGTGCCACACTACTGCCTGTGTAGATCTCTCCAAGCAGAACCTGAAAAAATATAATCACTGTGCCTTTAATCAGAGGCAAAAGAAAAAAAAGGGTTTCTCTACAAAAAGAAACAAGAGCTACAGACATATTGCAGTAAAGATGTTCTGGCTTGTCAATGCACATACATGTCCATACTTCATCAATCTTGACAACTGATCTACCCATCCCTGTTCAGAAAACACCTCTTCTTGCAAAGAACATTTATTTACTTAAGACTTTTTCCTGGAAAGCATTGCTAGTAGCAGAATGCATGAATTCAATTCCATGGAAGTGAAATCTTTAGATAGTAAACGGCCTTGTAAGGAACTACATGTAAATTAAAGCAGTATTAATCACAGCTAAAAAGTATATGCAAGTAAACCTCAGTTTCTTATGTCATTACTTTGAAGGAAATACACAAGTCTAGTTAGTTTGGACTATAACTCTAACTGCAGTCCAATGTTAGAAGACTTCTCACCTTTCCAAACCAGCCATTTCCAATTTCCTGGATGTAGTTTAGACTCTGACGTGCAACTTGAGACTTTGATCCATCTGTCATACATACATACATACACAGCAGAAGAAATGTTAGACACACCAAACCACTCAGATTGCCAGTTATCCAACAGTGGAGGAAACAGTACAAGCTCCTACAATATTAATTCCCAATGATATGCACACATTCAGGCAAAGCAACAAAACAGACACAGGCCAGAGCGAAGGTAACATTGTGACAATAGGGCTGGGGAGAAACTTCTCACCTTCTAAACCGCGTGTACTATAGGACACCACTGTTGCCAAAGGCAATCCTCCTTAGCACACACACACCTTTATTTTTTATTTTTTTAACATGTTCAGTAAGAAAGTTGAATTGCAATCCCAGTATCACACACTCAAGCTGGGTGAAGCAAAAAACCCACACAGAACAGTTCCCTATGGAAAGAGAATACAAACTAAAACAACGCTTCTACACTTCAACAGTTAAAGTTACGGTTACCATTTTAAGAGAATGGGTTGGATTGCTTTTATTCTTCAGCCCACCCGCCCTACTTACAGCTACCATCTGGAAGGAGGACACTTTCTGACTAAAAATAATTTACATAAAGAACAGAGGCAGAGGACAGAAAACGACAAAAAATCCCGGCAGAGGACAGACAGCAACAGTGGCAGACTCGATACTATAGAACAGATTCAGCAGTACTTCTCTCTGCTAATTAGCTAGAAATACTAATAAACAGACAGTTTCTTTTTCCTTTTTTTAAGCAGAAATTGCCTTAAGGAATACATTCCTAAAATTCTTCCACACAAGCAAAATAAGATATCCTCTTACTGATACCACATCTGCAGCATGAAAAGCTCACAGTGACACACAAAGTGACACAGCCCAGATAGTAGCACTGCTGTCAAGGAAGAGATTTACTCTTGCTTCCATTTAAGGCTAATGGCTAAAATCCAATGACAACTCAGCCATGAAGAGAACTACTACAGAGCAGAAGTTAGTAATACCCCAGAGCAATTTAAACCCCTGATGCGATACGTAAAGGAAGGATTTCAAGCTGCACTCCTCCTGTTCAGCCACCCTATGGAGCACCCTCTGTAAGGTGAAACACCAACAGATTCCACCCTGCACCCTACATACATTTGCTTAGTTTACATCTGTAACAGTTAAACCTGTACAACAGAAAGTCAAGCACAATCAGCTACACCATGTTAGAGAATCAATTCCCTACTTCTGTTTTCTCATTGTAAAATGTATTTTACCTGCACGAGATGGAAACTGGGATGGAGTTGGTAAAGCAATACTGGGAACTGAAAGAGTAAAAACTTCTGCTGGGGACTGAACAGACGGAGTATCTTCTGCTGGGGGCGTGAAATCTATTTCATCATCAAAGTTATCTTCAAACTCCTGAAATAAAAACCGCGGTAATTAAGCTAATATTTGGCTTAAAATTAGCATTATATTTCTTCTGGTTTCCTATCTGAATCAAAAAAACAGACTACAACAAAATAACCAGCTGCAGGTAAAGACAAACCAGGACCTAATACAAAGGGCTTCACTTTTAAGGGCGATAACCTGATAACATGAAAAGAAACCCAAAAACCTGAAAAACCATAAACCACCAACGTTTAAAGGAATTGCACTGCATGTGAATTCACGGCACCACGGAGGCTCACGTCCTCACTGAGTGACACACTTCTCTTTTTTAATTTCTTTTTCTTACTTTCAATTTATTACTGACTTGAAGACAACACCTCATGCTCACAGTTTGGTTTTTCAGGCCTTTCCTTATTTACTCTTTTCATATATATATATAT
>PPHD01000724.1:0-54673 GCA_002909625.1 Bambusicola thoracicus
AAGAGAGAAAAAAAATTTGTAACCTCTCCCAACACTCAGCTTCTCTGAAAACTGTCATCTCTCCTGTGAGAAAGTTGTTCTCCAGCCTTGGGGCTGTGATCTCCTTTTCACATTTTCATCCATAAACAGACAGAACTGTGAAGCCTGTTTATTCATCAGTTAGGGATGAATGTTACCAGTGATACTTGTAAATTGTAAAAATAAATTTACTATGGCAAGCATGGTCTCTAAGCAACACTGAAGCCTCTTCATCTGTACATCGCATTCATGTATGATCTTGACTGGATATTCAAAACCCTTTTCTGTATGCAGAGAAAACAGAGCACTTCTTACTGCATTGTGAACTAAATTTTCCTTTTTCATAAGCAAAGAGAACACTTTTATTTTGAAAATATTTTCCATATTAGTGAAAGTTTTCAGGAGCAAATAGAAAAAAAAAAGGCTTATATGTAAGCAAAGGAGACCATGTAGTGGAAAAACTATTAGTGACCATATATCACTACACTAAATTGTAATGCCAAAACCAGGTTCACAATAATGTTATTAGCTAAATGTGTACAGAAAGCTATGGGTTTGTATCTTACTGAAAACTGTCTGCAATTGATTAGTTTTATCAGCTCATTTATAAGAGGTCTTTCTGAATTTTGCATTTCAAGAGCTAGAAAGTGGCACATCTGCTGTTCAAAGAGCTGCTCATTTTATACTGGGTGATAGTGCTCATTTAAAGTATTCAGAAACAACTCATCACAAAAATTCTGAAAAAATTAAGAGCAAGAAATATTCACAGTGCCTTTTCACCATCATAGGTTATTAAATGTCAATTTAATAGTAAATTAGGAAGTGGACCCAGTATAGTTTATTTCTGATTTTGCAAATAAATGATATATTCAGAACAGTCATCTCTGCCTGTCCACAAACAAGGATTAACATAGGAATACATACCTGAAAGGACATCTATCATGTATATAGATCCAGCAGCATCTGGGCTTAGATGCCATGTGCTATCTGAACTTCATCAAGACACTAGAGAGATACATCAGCTGACTGCTTGCTGAGTGTCTTTGCGAGTTTAGTATTAGTCCATGTTTTTGCTTTTCTGTAATTGTTTGCCACTGTTAACACTTATTATGGATTTAGTCTCCCTACTCAACTCCCTAAAAGTTTGCTTATAGCTGACATCATTTAGACTGCCATCAGCAAGGACAGTGTAAAACTACAGTAAACATTTAACTGGTAGTCATGTGTTAATGCAGAAGGAAAATCATTGCCATACATCAAACCCAATCAGAAAGATAGGTCTGCTTAAGAAGCCCAGCAATGTCTGAGCCCACCTTTCAAAGTGCCTTTAAATCTGTAGCCAAGAATTAATCAAAAACTGGTTCCTTTTCTGGATTCTTTTTATTATTACAGTTTAATTCCCTTTGCAAGTGAATGTAGATACAGCCGATCTCAGCAAGAGATCACAACAGGATCTCACAAGAATAAATTATACAAGCCTAGATAATCTTGGAGGATCTGTTTATGTCTGGAGAGGCCAGGTGGCAAAATGCTTTTTGCTATTGCCTAAATTGCTACGATTTTGTAGCCTGTTTTCCCTTTTATGTCTAAAATCTGTTCCAAAAGGAGGGAGGTGGGGGTTAGAGACACAACAGACTAACAGTATTTTCCTAGCAGGCTAACTCACCTTGGCACAGGAAGCTGCTGATGCTTTGTCTGCCTCTCTCTTTTTCTTTCCCCCAAAAACAATATGCACATTGCTGAAGGAAGGACTGTGCTCGCAAAGGCAGGCTGAGTAAGAAATAGGAAATCATAGGCCTCAATTAACATCAGCGTGAAAGCATTCATTGTTTGCTTACAGTTCTGTGCATGTGAGAATTAGCCAGATCACAGATTTGGTAAGTTGCTTTGCAAGGTAAAGGTCAAATAATGCTGATAGCAAAAAAGAAAGGAGCTAATTAAAATGCTCTATAAATGAAATACAAATTTGATTTTATGTATTTCAAAATAAAAAAGATTCAGCTGAATGCACAGCCTCCTGGCTGGCTTCTAGAAGAGGTAGTGAATTCCAGTAAAAAAACAGACGTGTTTTGCATGTATGAAGCCAGTTTGTTTCTAAGCCACAAAGATTCGTACCCGTCCTTCATTTTGTGCGTGTATTGTGCTGATTGGTTGTGTGAATAGATTAACTGTGACAAGCTGTGACATCAGCAAGGGCTGGATGCTGCCTGGCTGTGCAGTTTGTAGTGCATCCTCCCTTCCCTTACTGCCGGGCTGACTCATTCACTGTACAGGGTGAGTGTATTATGCTTAGTACAGACCCAGTTCTGTCCTCAGAGAGGCACAGTGTGGAATGAAGTCTTTGGCATTCTGCCTCTGTGCAGAAGCCTCCGTGCAGAGGCTGTGCTGTAAGCAAGCTGATTTTACATCTGTGTTACACAAATGATACAGCTGAGAAGCAAATGAAATTTGTATTAATGCTAACAAATAAAACTGGAAGTTACAAAATATGCCAGTTCTTTAGCATGGGTGAAGTAATATTTGGCCTTACAGTTTGGAATAATTGTCTAAATTAGGCTTTCTGGCCTGTAACGCGCGTTTGAAAAGCACAGTGTTTTGGTTAGGGACTGGTGGAGAGGAATAATCAGCATTTGTGAACCTGCAAACGGTTGAGTGATTGTGGTTATTTTGAGATACAAGGATTTCACAGGAAAGGACTGACTTCCATACATGTAATGATTGTTGGAAACGAGACTGAGTGGAGCTAGAACATGGTAGAAGAAGCTCTATTGTGAATTAATACCATACTTCAAATGAGTTCAGAAGGGAGGGTGCTGTTTATTAGTAACCCAGGAGCCTGCTGATTTCATAGTTATTCATTAATGATCTTTGATTTAAACCTGAGGTATCAATTTAGTAGTGTTTTTAGTTGGTGTTGAAGAAACTTGGAGCAATAACCACTGAGAAGGTGACCTCTGGAAAGGTGAATGCTCATGAAATACACTCTGCCCTTCACTCCATTTCAGTAATACAGTCTCTTAGGACCTGCTTCTGAGGTCAGGAAGTTTTAAAGTAATCAGCAGAATAAGAATTTAATGTATACAGTTGGTGGTTTTGTAGCAAACAAGTTCTCTGTAACAGTCTGAACTTTAAGCTGGCTCCGTATCATTCCTCACAGTTGCCAAAAAACAAGGAAGCTGGATCCTTTTGTGTTGTAAGAGGGACTTGGAGGGCAGCAAGTTGGCCTCTTGAAAAAGATAAACTTGCGTATGTATCCTCTCTATAGCTCTTGACTTTCATCTTGAAGATGCTGTGCCCACAACTTATGTGACTTACTGTCACTTCACAGCCTCCTTTCTTGGCTAAAGAAGACAGCTACTTCTGAAGATGGGTCCTTCTGGAGAACCTTGTGGCAGTACGAGGTTGAACTGACAGAGCTTATCAGTGTTTGTGCCTTCACTTTTCCAGTAAACATTTCTTGGAAGAAGTTTCTCTCTTTGCTTGCAAAAAGTAAGACTTAGGGTAGAAGGACATTTCTTGGTTCATCAAATCTATTGTCTGCTCTGGAAATTCACGGTCTCTTAGAATGGCATCAGGGATGCTAAAAATGCAGTAAGCAATTCCTTGGTTTACTGTATCTAAGGATGCTCCTTATAGTAGTCACCCACGAAAGTTGTTTACACTTGAGAGGTGGTGCTTAATTACCATGCATACTTTGTCACCAGAGCAACAGTGACTGCCCAGCATAGCCAAAAACCACATCCTTGCACTATGGGCCAAAGGAGTGTATACTTGCATGAAGTAGCTTACCAAGACACATAGTGATGTTCCAGCATACAGCTAAACATCTCTGTCAAATTAATACTAGTATGTGGTATGATCAGTATCTCAGCTGACATGATAGCAAGTTGCCTAGAATGTCAGACTCCACTTCAGTTATCTCTAGGTAATACAGAAATCCTCCTACAGATGAGGGGCTTTTTTTAGATGGTCCCTTATGGACTTCAGCTTTCAATTCTGAAGTCATCCAATGCCCCATGGAAGAATTGTGTTTACTGTTAAGAGATCATTTGCACCTCACCTCTGCCAACACCTCATGCCAATTTTCTGTCCCTATTTTTTGTCTGCATCCACAATTAGACCACCAGTCTTCCAACAGAAGCTTCCAGTGAAGATGTAAGCAGGCTCTGCTGCTCTTAGACTGGTGTTAGTCTCCACTGCTAACCTGCTAGAAGAGGGCAACAGACAAGCAACACTCACATCTGACCCTGCTGCTATTGCTGTTCTCAGGCACTGATGAAAGCAAGTCAAGCTTTTGACTTGCATGGTATCTGTATCCACTAGAAATGCTAAGGGAGGCTATGCAAGTTGAGTAGAACGTCTGAATGAGAAAGCCACTACTCTAATATATAGATATTTCCTGTTCATATTAATGCTAGGCCAGATAAAGCTCTCTTCAGTAGAAGACCGCTGCTGATGGTTACCCCATATGCTGCCTTTCATTTCCTAATCAGGACTGTGATGTACCAATGGAGGTCAGCCACAGTATTTCCTCTTACAAAGAATTTTGTTCACTGACGTTTGATAAAATTACCTTCACATCTTATCAGACATTCAATACCTGATGGAAGATTACCTGGAACAGAAACACTCCCCGTCTGTGTATTTCTTGCTGTCTTTACAGTAAGATATTTGGTCCAATGTCTGTGTGTGCACTTGCTTTCCAGACTTTACTACTGTACCCCTGGAAAGGATCAACTTAGGACAGGAGAAAGATGCAACCTGCTGAGTACAGGAAGGAAGCTGTAGCCATAGGCCAAGGAGCAGAAGTGACAGCTGTGCTAATTGTAGCAGATCTGGCTGTGAACTAGATTGCTGACTTGCTAAAGCAAGCTCATCACTTCCCTCATGAGAGATTGAGTGAATGGGAAATAGGCTGGAAGTGGAATGGATAAGATTCACAGCGTGAAGGTCTTAAAATATTTTCATGGAATCAGAGAATCACAGAATGGTTTGGGTTGGAAGAGACCTTAAAAGTGCTGTGTGCAGGGTTGCCACCAACAAGATGAGGCTGTCCAAGGCCCCATCCAGCCTGAACTTGAACACCCCCAGGGATGGACATCCACAATTTCTTTGGGCAACCTGTTCCATTGCTTTACCATACTCTGAATAAAGAATTTCCTCCTAATATCTAAATTTCTCCTCTTTTAGTTTAAAGCCATTTCGCCTTGCCGTACTGCTATTTGCCCGGGTAAAAAGTCATTCTCCTACTGTTGATAAGCTCCCTTTAAGTACAGGAAGGCCACAATGAGTTCTTCTCGAGCCTTCTGTTCTCCAAGCTGAGCAATCCCAGCTCCCTCAACCTTTCTTCATAGAAGAAGTGCTCCAGCCCTCTCTGATCATCCTCATGGCCTCCTCTGGACCTGCTTTGACAGCTCCATATCTTCCTTGTGCTGGAGGCCTAAATGTACTACCCCAGATGGGGCCTCACAAGGGCAGAGCAGAGAGGGACTATCACTGCCCTCTCTCTACTGGCCACCCCTCTTTTGATGCGGCCCAGGACACCGTTGGCCTTCTGGGCTGCCACTGCACACTGTTGGCTCAAGGACAGGTTTTTATCTACCAAGACCCCATGTCATTCACCACAGGGCTGTTCTCAAGAAGTTTTCCCACTCTGTATTCATATCTGGGATTGTTCTAACTAAGATTCAGTGTCTTGCACTCAGCTTCGTTGAACAGCATTATGTTTATATGGACTCACTTTTCAATCTCATCCAGCTCCTCATCCAGCTCATCTTTCCTTCTGTCACATCAACTGCACCACTCAGCTTGGTGCCATCTGCAAACTTGCTGAGGGTGCACTCAGTCCCACTCTCTAGGTCATTGGTAAGGATGTTGAAGAGCATCAATCCCAAGACAGACTCCTTTGGAAGACCACCCATCATCAGCCTCCACCTGGATGGAACGCCATTGACTTCAACCCCCTGTCTATGACCATGTAGTCAATTCCTCAAATCCTTGTCTTTCCAATTTAGAGATAAAGATGTTGTGTGGGACCATATCAAAGACTTTACACAGTCCACATAGACCAAAATATGAGTAAACATGCTTCAGTCACAACATTGCTTGTTGTGACTGAAGAAGAGTAAGACTTTATCTGACAAGTCTCTGTGAAAAGCCTGACTTTTGAAAGTCAGGCACAAATGGGACAGTGGTTGCTGCTCCACATCTGACATAGCCAACAACAAAGTGAGAGCAGTCTCAGCCTGACAGGTGTTCAGGTGAAATGATAAGTGCATAGACTTCTTTCTCCTTGCTCATGAATGAAGACTGGCATCTAGAAACCATGAGTTCAGAGAAATCAGAAAGGGAAAATGCAAAAATAAGTAATTAAGCAAATAAATAGATTAAAGTAAAATAAAATGTTGAAGATCTGTAGGAGTTTGCAAGTTTATTATCAACGGCAATGCAATCTTCTGACTGCTGAGTTGATCAGTTTTGATCGTGTAATTAGTATCATAAAAATACATTTACTATCACATCTTGTAGCAGCCTGACAGTTGAGCCAGTATTATGCAGAATATTTGGAAATGATACCATCTTGTCTCAGTCATGGCAGCCAGCATTACTTCCAGACACCTCATGACACGTAGTGACGCAACCTAAATTTTACAATTCTTGGTCGTGAAATATCCTTCATTAATTTGACATCTTACTAAGGGTATGTACAAAGTCTATGAAAGTGGCAATCATATCACTCAAGTAGTCTTTTTATTAATAGCAGAATACTTCTTAATCCATTTGCAAGTATGAAATGATTGTTGTGAAGTGGCAGATCAGCCAAAGGAAGTAAAACATGCTTCTACCCTTAAACACACAGTACCACATATAATTTACTGTCACCTCTTTTATGGCTGGCATTGGCATTCTATTTTAAATGCTTAACATAGTGGAGGCAGAAGGAAAAAAATAGATGTGCTGAGATCTTAAGGATACGTGTATAGGATAGAGGGCTGTGTTTACTTTCATGTATTCATATAGTATTATGTTGCCGTAGACTGCAGTTAGAAAGACTTTTGTTCTTCTGCTGTTATTTGTGTGGCATTATTAAGTATTTACAAGACAGCAGAGTTAATAATTTCTCTGCTCACTGAATGTAAGTGTACACGTAAGCAAATATTTCAATAGAACACAGGGTATAACTGGAAATAGTTAATGGATCTGTGGGAGCAAGACTGCATTCTGCAGCAAAATATTTGTCTTTGGACTTTGGAATGGGACTGCCAGACTTTATTTATTTACTTATTTATTTATTTATTTAATGTCTGTCTAAAAGAAAAAACCCTCCAAAACCAAAAAACCGCTCTAGTTCCAAAGAATTATTCTGTGATTCCAGCAGTAACTTCTGAAATGCTCTATTGGCACTGAAGTAGATACTAAAATAAATCTTTCTGCCATTTGCTTAATTATTTCAACATTCTGCTACGTTATTTGACTTTGGCAGGAACAGCAAACCTGTCAGTAGTTGCAGACACAACAATGCCTGTCATGGTGGCAGGGCATACCTTGAAAGACAAAAGCCAGCCTCAAGTCTTTGGTAAGAGTGCAGCCTTCCAGGACTAAAAGTATGTGCTTGGTTGTATCACAGATGGAGTTGGAATGGTAAATATGGCTTGGATTACATGTTCTTTTGCCTGCTCTGTTTTGCTCTGCAGATAGTAGAGATGCAATGGCTCTTTCTCTACTTCACATCGTAATTCTTTGTTCAATTCTGTGAGCCCCTTATTTCTCTGAGAACTTCAGGATTACTATTACAACTTCTTTGCTGAAGTCTTCCCTTGGCAAAAGAGGTCAGAAGAAGCATCAATCTAGCAGGCTTGGAGTACTTCTCTGTTAATGGCATGGACAGAAATGAATTGTGAATCTCAACACAGTACCTAACAGTGATTTCATAGTTCTTCTTCTGATTGTCCTACTCCCACTTTTTACCCTTTGTGCCTGGCTCTAGTCAGTCACAGACCCTACAACTGATTGTGTCTCCCATTCAATCTTAGGACACTGCATCTGCAGTTCCTTTGTACCACCAAAGCAGAGACAAAGTGCCTAGGACAGAGTAAGTGAGAGCAGGGGCAGAGCTCAGGCTGCGCTCTACAAGGAAAATGTAGTTTCTCTGGCAAGACTGGAGAAATCATTTCTGATGTGCTGGCAAGACCTTGATCAGCCATCTTACTTGAATAGGTTTGGAGTTAAAGGGTGCTTACAAAACCTTTGGTCAGTGCATATCGAGGGCAGAATTTCAACACCAATCTGTGGCTTACGCTGAACAGCAGTAAGCTATATTACCAGAATATTTTCAACAAAAGTTAATTTTAATTCCTGGGTGGCACATCATACTGGCAAGAATTCTATCCTGTCAGATTTCAGTTAAATCAGGTTACAGGATCAGAAGTTATGTGAAACACTACACAACCCATGTAGCATATCATATTTGTTTTCATTGGATACCGTGGAAGAAAACCCTTTCTTACATACCCTTCATTTAAGGTATGTCTTCAAATGTAGCATAAATAAATTGCAAATAGAAATTCTCAGCCCTTGTTTGGAAGAACTTCACTGATTCCATGCAGCTCCATTCCCAAATCGTGCACTCCTGAATTGCGTACTCCTGCAAGCATTGCTAACACAAAGGGAAGCATCATGGGACTTCTCCTAAGTGAAAATGAACACATACGTTGGAATGTGGCTAACATAATTCCACTTCTAGGTATAGACGCAAGTTGGAAATTCAGTAATTGGAGATTGAGATCCTAGAAGTGCAAAAGAAATAGGAAGTGAATGCTAAAAATAAAGTAAATTGCAGGTATTGCGCATGTAAATATGCTGTTCTTTGAAAGGAATTGAGCTATTTCTCAGCTGGGCCTAAACTCATAGAAGCACTATTAGTATAGGTGTATTATATATTGTAAATTAAAGAACCTTTGCAATATGAGACAAAGTGGAAACCAGCTGCCCTTTGAGTAGGAAATCAAAAGGAAACTGAAAAATCAGGGTAGCCAAAAGCAGTCTAGGTAAATTCCACTTTAGCAAAATGTTAGAGAAACTAACACTAAGCACTCAAAACCCAACAAGCATCCTCATTATGTTGCTTTTGTTGCTGATGCTGAAATAGGAAAAGGGCATGTGTTAGACAAGAAAAATGGCTTGCTTGTGCTGAGCACCCTTCAGAGGAAGGAAATCAGTGAACAGTTCCAAGAGCCCTAATTACATGTAGATTTTGAAAGCCAAAAGAAAGTAGGCATCTGACTCATTATCTGCAACCAAGGACTACAGTATTTACGTTTAACTTTTTTTTTTTTTCAGAATAATGAATGAGAAACATTACTACAATTTTACTGCCCTGGATAACCTTATGGATCGTCTGTGGGAAAATAAGCTTATTCCAGGTAAGAGTAGCTCCCTATCTCCAGAACTTGCTATTTTGTCCACATTATGCAATCATCAGATAAAACTATTCTTAGTGAACTTTCTAATTTGATAAAAATTTGTTTTTTTACTACTTGCATTTACTGCATACCCATGTTAATGTAAACAGTCTGAGAAAAACATTATTAGGGCAATAAAAACAACAAAAATGCTTTTACGTAGTTTTCAATTGTAGTCTGAGACGTATTGATTGGGAAATTACATCTCTTGAAGAAGAGAAAGTTTTTTACCAATTAACATGCACCTAAAGGGGCTGGAGGAGCAGATTTCCCAAGACACAGTACCCCCTGAATTCCTGCAGATATCCACTGTGTAAAGTTCCCCCTCTGCACTGGATTTATGATAGTAAGTATTTCTATTGGTTACTGTTGTCATCAGCAAGGAACAAATGTGAGCAAACTCAAATCTGAAATACTCCCAGGGGAAATACGTAGAAACAGGAAAGGAAGCCAACTTGTTGATGTTTCTTCATTGTCTTTGCTTCTTCACTAATAAGTTTGATTCAGATAATGCAATAACCCTTACACTAATCAGAAGGGGATAATAGTAAAAAAGAAAAGAAAGGAAAAGGGAAAGGAAAAGGAGAAGAAAAAGGGAAAGGAAAAGGAAAAGGAAAATGAAAAGGAAAAGGAAAACGAAAAGGAAAAGGAAAGAAACTCATATTTTGTGTCTGTTTTAGGATTTGAATTGATGGGGAATCCATCAGGATATTTTCTAAATTTTGAAGATAAAGAGCAAGTAGTAAGGTGGAGAAACTTAGTAACACTTCTGGCCAGCAGATATATAGGTAAGTTCCAAAAAATAAGGGGAACAGCCCTATTACTTATTCTATTGTAGTCCTTTTTAACTACCCCAGAATGTTCTTTGGCTCGTTATAGTTTGTTGACAATAGATTTCAGAACAGAACAGGAAAATATGCATATCAGAATAGCAAGTGGGACAACAGCCCCATTTAGCTGATCGACAGCCAACAGCCAGAATGTACAGTGTGTGGTCTGGGCAGCCCATTTGACCTGCCTGTGAGGACTGAATTTTAACTTACATTGCTTGTACTGGGACATGATAGCCTGAATACATCCCACATGGCAGCTTCAAGAATTTCTAACGAGGCAGAAGCTTTAGCCTAGGCCTCATGCAGTCTATGTGCATTGACAACAAAGCTATTACATCACCTCACTCTGCAGTTTTGTGCTGGTGGTGTTTTCATCTTTCCACTATTGCTATACCTGAGATGAAAGATCATTTTGAAATTACCAAGATTGCATTTTTATGACTATTAAAAAGAGATAATTTACACCCTGTTGTAGCTCTGGGTGTATACCTTCACATACAGCACATGGCTAGCTGATAGGATTATCTGTACATGCGCTGCAACTCGCTGATAAATGAGGCCTCTTGTGCAGATAGATATGGATTGGAGCATGTTGCTAAATGGAATTTTGAAACTTGGAATGAACCAGATCACCATGACTTTGACAATGTGTCTATGACGGTGAAAGGTAAGCATGTTTTTGAGCACTTACTAGTACAAGTAATGTCAGAAGGGGGGGGTGTGTGTATTGAGTGGGGAACAGTGAAAAAGGAGAAATGCTATTGAATAAATACTGTTGAATAAATAAAGTAGATCTGAGAGATAAGCATGAAAAATGTATCTAATCTTTTATGCTATGGCCATGTTACTGACTACAAGTAACTCTGTCCCCTGCTTGAACTATAAATACAGGGATAGCAGAACAGGGAAAACAGAACACAAATTACATTCTTAAGACCACTGATCGGTTATAAAATAAGTTTACTAGAGGTAACAGATGCAGTAAGAGGAAAATAATTCATTGTCAGATATGTGCTTTAGGAACCTGACCTCACAAGACCTTCGGAAGAACCTTGTGAATGCAGTGGAGGTTTTCATATCTTCTCATATTGTCACTTCAAATAATGCAGTAATAGAAAGAGTTATCTTTAGTTATAGATCAAAATTCTGAGTTATCACCATTGTTATATGCATCTGCTTGGACTTCAGGGTTTCTCAACTATTATGATGCTTGCTCAGAAGGATTAAGAGCAGCTAGTACTCTACTAAAATTTGGAGGACCTGGGGACTCCTTCCACCCCTTTCCCAAGTCACCTATATGCTGGAGTCTTCTGTGTCATTGCTACAACGGAACCAACTTTTTCACAGGAGAGACTGGTGTAAGGTTAGATTACATCTCTCTTCATAAGAAGGTTAGTCCAAGACTTCAATGTAAAGCTGTTTTTAAGCAGTTCAGTCTAAGTTATGTTTTATTCTGATTTATGATGTTGATTTCCTTGTGAGTGTGCAGCCTATGGCAGGAAGTACAATTACTTGTTCTAAAGAAACTTTTAAGTAGAATATGTATCCAGGAATATACTTTCAAAATATGGTGGTCCATCTCTGTGGTTACTAGTATTTGCTCACTTTTACTAAGTAGGTATGAAATATTGTTGCAGGGAGGTGGGCGTTCTCTCTACATCTTGCAACAAGAAGTGGAAACAGTTGACCAAATTCAGAAGTTATTTCCAAATTTTGCTTCCATTCCCATATACAATGATGAAGCAGATCCAATGGTTGGATGGTCTGTTCCACAACTGTGGCGAGCTGATGTCACATATGCAGCTATGGTTGTAAAGGTAACTCAGTTCATTGACAATCTTGTCATAGCAGAGTCTCTTGAAGCATTAATGCAATTTTAAAAGTAGACCATTTTGCAAAAGTAGTCGATTTTTAATTTTTATTATTCAGATAATAACAGAGACAAGAAAATACAGGTATAGTGGGTGTTTCCCTGAATTCTTTGTTCCCAGTAGCTTTATTTAATTTATATTATATTTCTTCGTCTTCCCTTAATAAAGATAACTAACAGCTAGCCTTCCATGTGTTGGAGAATGTGTTGGATATTGTATACAGTCTCCCAGTTAGATTCACCTGTAAGACTACCCATTCTCTCTCTGTGTAATACTGCTGTTGCCAACTCCCTTCTGGGGGATGTTATTTTCCAGCCTCTTCACAAGTTCATCCTGTCAAGGGACATCAAGTACAATTAAGAAGTAAATTGATTTCTAAGCACAGGCCTGCTCTTTGCCTTTGGTACAAATGGTCTTATTAATTAATGCTAGTCATTACTGCTCATGCTTGGAAAAGGTGAAGTAGAAAGGAATGCTCAGCATGCCCTTGCAGTATCTGTATTCTGTACCTGGAGCAAGCTCAAATTTTGCCCTTACATAACCCACTGTGTGTTTGTTGTTTTGTGAGCCACTACCTCCTGTAGCAAACATGGAAACATGTTTTTCACGCAGAAATGGGATACATCTTTTCACCTGCACCTATGGGACGAGGGCTTCTACCTCCTTTAGGCTGCATACAGAGGCCTTCTCCAAAGCAGCAAGTCACTTCCTGCATTGCAGGGAATTCATGAGAGCAAACAGCAGTGTTTACAGTGACATGGTGTTACGAAGGGATAGAAAAGATGTATCCAGCAGAAAATTAACACTTTGGTAGATAGCAGCAAGAGCCCTGTATGGTTAAAAGCCCTTATTTGAGGAGTACAACTATGAGACTTCCTCTGTTGTCAGCATTCTAAAGTACTATTTGATTCTGATATCTAGGCAAAATATGGCAGGCGGAGGGCTTGGATACTCTGACATCTTGCAGGAAAATGGCAAAGTAACCAGTGAAATACTGAAAGAGAATTTATTCCATGCTAGTGCCAAATGGGGAAAACTATTCATTGAGAAACAGAATCCAGGAGCAACTTGCAGGCCCAGCTCCCTTTGAAGCCCTTTGTAATGGCTAGAAAATATTTCCAGAACTGGAATAAACATTTATTTCAGATGGTAAATCCAGATTACTGATCTACTGTTCAAACAGAGGAATATAATTTGTAGTTCATACACCAAAGAAATATATTAATAATTTATGCAGACTACTAGGGGTGCTCAGTTCAGTCTTTTAATCAACTAAACTGTGTGAATACTTAAATTTTTCCATGTTTAAACTTTCACCTAAAAAAATACTTTTCTTCATGAGCTGTGATGAATAGTTTAATTCTTCACACTTTTCTGAATGACAGTGTCATGTCTTCCCAGTATGCTGGGAAGTTTAAAAATAAAACAAATAAAGGCATCATGTGTGTGTTGGATATTTTCCATCTTCTCTGTTCTTTTGCAGGTAATCATCCAGCATCAAAACTTACTAATTTCCAAAGCCAACAACACCATTAACTATACACTGTTGAGTAATGACAATGCCTTCTTGAGCTACCACCCCCATTACTTCACACAGCGGACTCTGACAGCACGTTTTCAGATGAATAATACAAAGCCACCTCACGTCCAGATGGTGCGGAAACCAGTGCTGACTGTCATGGGCTTGCTGGCACTGTTAGGTACAGTAATCACTGATAAGGAAGTGCATTAGTAACCTCATCTACATAGATATTTCATGCATGAGAGAGATTATTTTCAGCCATCTCACCCCAGATAAAAAGCTGGATTTTTCCTACTCAACTGTGGTTGTTAAATAGCACAAACTCTCATTTTCTCTGAGATCAGGAGATCTTCCTGACAGCCTGTCATCTCTTTGATTTCATCTACTGCTTTGTTTATAAATTCTGCAAGCCAAACATTTCTTTTTAATGGACTGGTGCTTCCCATGTGTGCCATCACTTCAGGCTGCAAATGACTTTAAGAAATCCTCCCAGCTGTAAGACTCATACAGCCTACTAAGGGGAAATCCTAATTTATGGTTACATTCTTAGCCATTGTAAGCTGAATTGCTAAGCATAGGACCTGCTTTAGTGTGTGCATGCTTTTCAGTAGTAAAAATCATACATAAGCTTGACTGATACTACACCTGGTAAACTAAGCTAGAACATAGCTCAACCTACAGATCCCTAAGTTTTGACCCTTCTTGCATCAAAATTTGGATTGACTAGCATGATTAAAGAGTTGTCACATTTTTCAAAGGAGAAAAGCAGATTGTTGCAGAAGTAAACAGCAGCGAAGGTGAAAGCACTGGAAACAACACCTTTGGTGTCCTGGCATCTGTGCACACTCCAAGCGAGCTGCAGCCCTCAGACAGCTGGCAAGCTACTCTGCTGATGTATTCAAGTGAGGATAACAGGACTTCATCCAATATCAGCACCATCACAGTGAACGTCACCCACTTCCCCAAACTTAGAGGTAAACAGATATCATGTAGGCAATTCTCATAATTGACTGTGAGGACAGAACAAGTGCTGAAATGTTTTTGCTGAGTTACTTTTCCTGGTGTTCTCCTGGAGAGTGAGTTTCATTTGCTCTCTTACTCATCTTTTGGGCACTCCAGACATTCTGAGATACAGTGGTGCTCTTCTAGGAAAAGTTCTTTACACTTTGCTTCTGCCTTTAATAGCAGTGCAAAAGCTAGCTTTTCAGAAAGCTATTCATCTTGGTGTCCTTAGCTGGGTGATATCGGGCAACAAATTATCTTACTAGAATCACTCAACATGACTACGTGATTACACAAGTGATGCAGTTGTCCAACAAATGCATGTGGGACCTCTGCAAAAAAAAGTAAGTGGGTTTCAATTCTGGGTATGGAATTTGGCAGAGATATGTTACAGAGCCTCATAAGAGTGCTAGCCCTATTTTTATGACTGCAGTGGAAGCTACTCCAAAGTGCTGAAATCACTTTTGAGAAAGTAGACTTCAACACCTTCTGCTAAATTAATTCATTATGGTGTTTAAATCCAATTGAAGTGTTTACTGTCTTTTATTTGTGTTCTGAAGAGCCAGTGTATGTAACGTATTACCTGGACAACAACCAAACCAATCCCTATCTGAAGTGGAAAAAACTAGGAAGCCCTGATTTTCCTTCCCCGGAACAGTTCCAGCAAATAAGGGATGCTGAGGTATGACCATGTCTTTGCTTGAAGTATTGTACGGGGTAAGTGCTTATAAGTTGGTTAATTACAGCTAAAGATGCAAAACACCAGCTAAGGTGGTCCAAGTTTCCATCTCCTATACAAGTGACTTATAGCCAAGCAGAGAAATGTAACTCACAGATAACTGATAGTTTTGCATTCATTTTATACAAGGATCTAAATGTATATCACCAGTTTCTTTGCTAGTGGCCTGTAGTAAGTTACATTGCCCTGCATGCACTACAGAAGGGCCACACAACCTCAGCAGACAGTTGAAAAGATAACCCCTCAGAAACAAAAAACAGCTCCATGAAGTGTAAATTCAGAAGACTCTTGGTGCTCCTCCTTGCACCTCTTAGGGACTCTTGGGAAAGCTTGCAGTTTCTCCTCATCCTCACTAATTCTGATTTCACTCCATAGGGGACCAAAGAATGTCCTTACATGTCACCTCTTCATAAGAAAAGCCATGCCAGATTCCTTACTGTATATGCGAATATATAAGTAGTCTGTCATTTTAGCTTCTCTCATTATTTTTCAGTCCTTTGGGTTAAAGTAAGGGGGACCACCTTTACCATGTCTGTGCTCAGAGACAGTAATTGCCTTCTGACCTTGGTATACAGCGTTGTGTTTTCTCTTCCTAGTCACTGTACTGCTAAAGTCTGTGGGATCCTATAGAGTCATAAGGTCTACCTTCAGCAAGAAAGCAGAAAGGTTTTAGATCCTCTTGGCCATCTTGTGATATCTAATCCTCAGTGAGCAAGCTGTGTGACTGTTACAACCTAGTAATCACTTTCAGTGCACATTGGGGATCCATAGCAGAGAGGCAAAAGGGTGGGGAGTACAGTTTGTAAAGACCCGAGAGCCTGAAACGTATTCCTGAGTGGTTATTTAAACTGACAGACTGTGCCTGAAGGACACTGTGGTCTAGTAGGTTGTGGGATGAGACAAACTGTGTGTGTTTTGTGAAGAACTGGAAAACAGGCAAGACAGAAAATAGCCTGTGAGACTGAAAAACATTAATGGTTATAACCTGCATGTCAGCACATAAAATACACTCTACTAGAAATTTGCAATTCCAAAGTAAACACGCAGTCACTTTACATGGATCTAACAGTTAGATATTATGTTCTGTAACGTTAATGACGGATTATTCACAGGGCATGTTTTTGGCTCTACAGGACCCAGTGGTAAAAGGCCCCTTGCCTTTTCCTGAAAGTGGCACCTTGACACTGAAGCAAGACTTCCCTATTCCATCAGTCTTTTTGATCCACATCTGTTCAAGACCCAGTTCGGTTCCCGATCAAGTATGTGTTGTATTCCGTCATCACACACCAAATTGGGAACTGCTTCTTTCTTAAAATCTCATTAAGGAGAGCTACACTAGCATTTGGGCCCATTATATATTAGAAGTTCTGTGGTACACTCGTTAAATAAACAGTTATTATCTCCTTTGATAAACAGACTATCCAAGGCATAATTCAAGATAAAGCATTTCCACAGAAGTGATAGGAGCCATCACTGAGATAAATGCAAGTTTAACAAATGGTAGGAAAATACAATATAGTAATACACCTTCTTTTTTAAAATTATATGATGTGTTTACCAAGCTTGACAACAGTTCCCCAGTTAATAATTTATGGCTAAAAATAAACTGTAATAGTGATGTCTCAGATTAGATATCTGCTTCTGCTCATTCAATTCCAAACGATTAAAATGTTCATAGTGGTGTCCAGAGCCTCTGAAAGTCTTATGCAAGGTTTAGAGGTTGGAGATATCTACACAACAAAGCCACAGAGCCAGGAATTTTGTTTTTTTTTTCCCCCAGTCTTAATGGAAAGAATCAAACTCAGTAAGCTAGGATGAACACAGAACATCTGACCTAGCTGATTGGTTTGTGCAGCTTTCTTACATGAGCATTTGTCTTTGAACAGGTGACTGGTGTTCGTTTCATCCCTCTCATAAAGGGGCAGGTGGTTGTGCTGTGGGATGATGGCTGTGTAAATTCAAAGTAAGTGACTTTTAAGACAGATACAACCACCATGTGAATTGCAGAGTTGCCACCAGTCCTACAGATTCACTAATGAATGACTACTTGTTCCTTGAGTGATACTACAGTGCATTTCCCTGACAAAATGAAGTGTCAGACTGCCATGCAGTATTTACAGGGAAAATGCTATCTGCACAGGAAAACCTACCTGCTGTTCACGAGCAGACAATGACATTTTCGAGAGATATTCTTCTGCATAGCACACAGGAAGATCAATGATGAAAGTTGCTATATTAGCAGTATGCGCCTAGGTGGAATCATCCATAATGGTATAGGCTGGAATAGAAAACTTTCTATTTCTTACTCCACCAAGCTGTACTAGAGTAGCAACTCTCTGAAGATGAACTATAAGAAGTGGTACAATATAGATCCAGTTTTCCTCAGGAAGCACTGATGTAGCCAGTCTAGTTGCTTCAGCTTTGTCTCTGTGATTGAGATTTGATAATCTACTGTATTGTAAGTTATGCTTACTGACTTGTCTAGTTCTCTTTTCTAGGTGTATAAAGACATTTGAAGTTGAGTTCTCACCAAATGGAAAAGTCTACAAGCGGATTAATGCCAAAGACACAATATTCACTCTGTATGTCTACAGTCCAGGTAAAGTCAGAGTACACATATAGTGTTATCTGTCATGTTAATAGCTCCACTCATAAATGCCTGAAAATTCAACTAATAAGTAACAAAAATACGTAATTTGCTAGGGTACACATTCCCATCCCAAATAGGAGCATATCCTTTTCAGTAGGACTACATACTTTGTAAAAGCCTTATTGTCAAAACAAGTATTTATTGAAAAAAAAAACCAAAACAACAGTTATGAGGACATTACTAAGAACATTGTCATGAGTAAATTCTTTGTCACAGAAGCCAAAGTCACCCAGACAAAGGCCTGGTGTGCTCTCTGGAAGGAAAAACAGCTCTTTTGTCTCTATTCCTAGCTGACTGAGAGGCATACAAAAAATCGGAACAAAAAGACTTGTTCCACATGACCAGAGTTTGGCATTGTGCTGATTGTGTTGGTAGTAGGCTCAAAGCAAGAAAATTCTGAGGTCTAGGCTCAATCCCACTGGCCTTGAATCAGCTTAAATGTGTGGCAAATACAGTTTGTACAGTCCTCTTGGCATAGGATGATAGGAGCAAGCAGCTTTGGTTACTCTTGTTTTACACCACTGACTTTTTAGGTGTTAAACTGCCCAAGGACTTCACTTCAACACACAATTAAGTGTGAGTTCACATCCACCTTCTGAGGAGGAATTGATTGGCATGCATTTATTGTGTTCTGAGCTGCAACACAGGAAGTCTGCACTTCTGCCCTTCTCCTGGTCATCTGTCCTGCACTTACACCCTTTTATGGTTTGACAAGCTATTGAGATTCCCACTTTTTAAGAACTAAAGATGTCCTTCTGTCAGGCAGTTTGTTCTAACTCTCTGAATACCTAACCAACGTGAGATGCATCTCTTTGCTCTTTCCTAGAGCTATCTTTTCAGACATAACTAGGTGCCTAAGTTTTAGATGTTTCACATTAGAAAGAAGTTCATCTTTGCCAACAGATGTCTTGCCTGAAAGTGATACTGATAAACTGCAAGTCAGAGAAGGTTTTGCCAGAAACAAAAGCTCATTTTAGCCTAGAAAAGACTTAGCATCAACAGTTGGCACACAATAACATTCAGAGCCATGATGTATTATTGCAAAAGGAAGGCTGCCCTGGTAACAAAAAATTGTAAATCATGGCTAAGGCAAATCTCTGAGATTAGAATCAATTATCATCTAGTGCTGCTCATCTGGGGAACGTACCATATTTACTTGTTCATGTAAAGAAAAAAAAGACTTCTTGAAAAAATTCCCACGTCTTTGCAGCTTTTATTGCTGGATACTTATTTCTTATTTGTTATTTCCACCCCCTTTTTTTTCTTAAAGAAAAGAAAAAGTACTAAAGCTCAGATATACGTCAAGTAAATAGATTAGAAAAAGCATTTATATTGTTTGTGAAGTTGAAGTCTTTACTAGTGAAGGTTGTCTTCTTTGAGCTAGGTAGAGGATGAAAGCTAGTAGAGCTGCAGAACAGCAACTCACATACCTTTAGAGAAAGCCGTCCCACTACTGGAGTTGAACAGAGGCTTTTCAGTCAGCTTGCATAATCGTTGTTCTCGTTTGTTGATCCTGTCCGCATATAACCTGTCCCAAGCACACAACAATAGGCAGAATTCAAGTCAGAAAAAAGGAAAATTTCTAGAGATATCCTGGCCTTCTTCTGGAAGGGCTGCTGGGAAGGCAGTCCTATAACTGTACTCACAAATCCCAGTACGAAGAGAGAAGGTGCTCGGTACTAATGAAAAGAGCTAGCATTTGGCCCTGAGGATTTTATATGCCTTTTTAGTTAGGCAGGTACAGGCACACTTACATAGTGTGCACAACAGAATTAACTGCTTCCCCAGTCCATACCACAAACCTACATCTTATCAGAGTATTGCCTGCTCCACATCCTCCAAGCACCACCCGTGTCAGACTTTCACACTGACCATTTCTAACCTTTTCATTTGCAGGAAGTTCAGTCTCCGGCTTTTACAGAGTGCGTGCCATTGACTACTGGGGAAAGGCAGGCCTGCCCTCTGTTCCTGTGGAGTATGTTGAAGCTCTCAAGTGACTCTGAAGAGTGGTGCCTGGTTTGTTGACTGAGTGGTGTATGCTTCCTGAAGATGACAACTCCCCAGAAAAGTAAACTCCTCCCAAGCTAAGGGGGGAGTATAGAAAGGACCTGATGAAGCAAGTTAGGAATGCAAGTTAGAAGCAACTGCCCCTGTTAACTCTTCAGAGCTCAAAGACAGCATTATCAAACAACCACTGCTGACAACAATTATAGGACTGGCATTCAATTTGGTAACTAGAAATTGTTGTTTGCTATTTTACACCATTTGATATGCAGAATAGCTAGACATTTATGAAGGCCACAAACTGCAGCAGGAGGAATGCCATCACTTTACTATATGAGCGAGGATGGCAGTAAAGGGACAAGAAGGACCCATCCGAGAGTGAGCTGCCGGTTTCAGCTACCTGGCTATCTTGACACAGAGAGTGATGGAAGAGCACACAGCAACCAGACTTTCACATCCAGATCATGAAGTGGAGGATCCTGTCTTTCCCACCAGTTAATCATATGTACTCCTGAGAGCTGTTTCAGGGCATTTCCACTGTCTTTAGATGTATGAGGTTCTTCTCCCTCTCACAGAGGGAGTTCCTGCCTGTAGACTACATTGCATCCGCTGATCTCTGCCTTTGCCTAAGCCACCTTCTTGCCTTTGTGGAGGTTTTTGTGTTTGTGCAGAACCATCAGTTACTGCCTTTCTAGGGTGAAGACTCTCGCTCCAAAAGTTTCTCTTCCTCTCCATTCCACTCTTACCTAATCTCACTTTATACAGACCTTCTCCCTAACATGCTTCCCTTCTAGAGTTTCATGCTTAGATTGTAAAGGAGCTGAGGCTTGGCTTTGGATTCCCAGGAAAGTTAAAATGCTGGTTGAAGCCTTTTGTATTACACCATAACATACAATTGCATTTAACGGAGGGTTGCAACTGACAACCATCTAGGAAACTAATCGAGAACAGTTTGAGTTTCCATATTTCAGAAACCACATGCTCAAGCGTGTTATTGCTCCAGATAATGAGCTGCAGAACACCTCTGGCTGTCCTTGCAAATGCCAAATAGTTTATGCAACAGCAAAGTTCCTTGAAATTGCAGGAGTGTTTTTTTTTACTCACCCCTCTTCACAACCAGCACAGTTTGAACTGTGCCTTTAAAATGCTTGTAGAGGGAAGGATAATGCCAGTGAAAACAGCTGGAGTGTTTTCCATGAGAGAAGCAACTTTGTCACACAAACATCTCCCCTGCTGCTCTCTTTGCTGACGTCAGACACCTCACCAGCCTCACAACAAAGCTTGCATTTTTGATGAAACAGATGAGAAAAAAAAAAACAAACAAGTTTGCACAGTAGGAGATAGCTGAACTATCTAAGATGGCCACACATTCACAACATGGGAAAGAAACATGTACAAAAAGTCGGTATATATCCAGTGACACCTCTTAGTTACTTGTTCATGTGCTTATACTAAAAGTAAGCCTTAAAAGATCCATCTGATTTCAGAATTCAGGTGAAATACTTCTTACCTCACTGAAGTTTGACTTAGGAATGATTGTTACATCCAAATCTGCCAATTCCTTACCTGTTAAGACTTGTACAGAACAGAAAAAAAAGACATCAGAGCCTTTACCAGTTTCAAAAAAGCGTTGGTGAGAAGTTCTACCAGAATGGGGGTAGTAAAAATACATTTCAACGTTGTTACAACAACATCCAAGTGAAGAATCCAAAAATGAAGATAAGTAGATCTACTGGTTAATACATAGAGTTTGCCAGTATGAAGTGGAGCCACTGAGAAAACAGGTTTTAGAAATATTTAAGTATGGATAGCGCATCTGAAGAGGGGAAGATAAGAAGCTTGAGAGGACAGTTAACCTTGTTAGGATGTCATATTTATGTAGTCTTACTCTTTATGATTCTCCTGCATGAGCAACTACAGCATGTAGCAGTAGTTTTCAAGGACTATGCAGAAGTTACAAAAATCAGATCTGCAAAAGCAGACCCAAGAATATTGTAGATGCAGGTAGAATCCATTCTGTCAGGACCAACTTCATCCACTCTGAAGATCTGTCACTAGCAACCTCTTTTAGGTCTCCTACATTAAGCATCATTCAAAGAGGGAATGGTGCTGTTTCAGCTATTTCGCTGGCACTGGCAACTGTGCATGGAAAACAGCTGACCAAAAATGGTGCACTAACTGTTCAGAAACAAGTTTTACATATTCATCAAGATTTATTTATTTTTCTACTTCTTCTTTGTTGCTTTTGTATAAACTTACTCCTTTAAGCAATGAGCAAGTCTAAAAATCTGTAGCAGAGGAGAGAAAGCTTCTAGGCTAGAGTTTGTTGAACTTGCTGTATGAACTTGCTGCTCTCGTCTTTTCTGTATTTTAATGACTACAAAATTTGCTATTTAGTGCTTGAAACTTGCATTTTCTATGCCTTTTTGCCACCAACTGTCTCATAGGGCTCCCAACATTGCTTGCTTAATCGTTCATTTCTAACATCTCCTCCTTTACTGGGACAGTAGTCAGCTCCCCCCAGCACTTTAAGCTTTTATAAGTGCCGGATGTGTATAGTGATAAGTGGAGAGTAGCAGGTGCTCGGTGGTTTTTGTAGCATCTGAGCCAAAGCAGCACTGCAGAGTACTCAAGTAAGTCTTGCTGGCTGAGCAATACAAGTAAGAAAATCTAACTGCAACCTCAAGATGAGATGGAGTGCTTTTCAACAAGCAGAAGCTTCTGAGATTGTTTTGCAATTGTTTGTTAAGATGAATACAAAGGAAAGAGCTTTCAAGGGGATATTTTATATTGTTTAATTGTGTGTATACTGGATTTGTTACTGTCTTTTGTGCTACACAAAAAAAAATCAGTTTTTTATGTCTGGTATGGATCCTGCTAAAACAAGATGCAATCACTGTGCTCTGGAAGCTGCTCTGAACTCTTATGTGAGTAGTTAATTGCGAAGCATTGCTGCTGTTCTCAAGGTATAGGAGCCTGACCAGTGTGAGTTCCAACCTTACATAGAACTGAAGCACGAGGGAAGTCTGACCAAAAAAAAAAGTCAAGGCTTAAGTAGGGCTTTAGACACATAGATTGTCTCAGCTGCAGGTTAGGACACTTCTTTAGGCCCAAAGGAAAACTGGTTTAACGTGTTATGATATTCTTCCATCAGATCTCAGGACTTGCAGTGTCCTTGGTGTGAGGAGGTGCACTGGCATGTGAAGGACAAGATCCTTGCAGTATTCCTCCTGCTGTTGCACAATCTCAGCCTTTCTGCCAGCGCCAAAGGACCTTCTGAGGACAAAACAACAGTCCTCTTCATTTGTAAACAGCTTTTTCTTTTCTCTTGTTAGTGGAAAGTTTGTGCAGAACAGGAATGACTTACGACCTGTACACACATTTAGAACAAGAAATAATAGACTGGTTTCCATCAGCCTGCTGAAGCAGCAGGCAGAAGTGTGTCTGCCTCTAGACATACACTGAACATCAGGTGTTGAATCCGGTAGAGTGAGAGGACTTTGGCTCAGAGCAGAATACACTTGTTACTGCCTAACTCACTTTACTTAGCCTGTCACAATCTGAGAAGTCAGCAGAGAGAAATGTACATGAGCTACTTAGCTCACTTCCTTCTGTTTATTAACTCATCAGATCATACAGTAAGGGCCTGCACGTGATCCTGGTGGTAATGTGTTCTCTCAAGACAAGGCAGGCTCCTAGGACACGTGTAACTCTGGTGTAATCTCCCAGAGTCAACACTGTCCTCCTGCCTTCCTGGAGGCACAATCTTTTGTGACAGAGAAGGGATTTTACTGCCTAACTCTTAGAGAAGACTATGCCTAGCACAGTAAGGACGTGCTTGGCCCTGAATCTGGATTGTGCTTGCTAGAATGCCCACCCACCTAGGTATGTTATAGCTGCAGACAATTTAAAATCCCACCTCTCTGTGACTGGTAGTCTGGTCTGAATGCCTTGGGTGAAGGTCAGGCTCCTTCATCTAGAGGCCTATGTTGTCTAATCAGCTGTGATACAAGTCCTAAGTTCACAGAACTCCACCCCAGTACTTCCTCATGGAACTGGTGGACAAGTGGTGAACATTAAATCAATTCACTAACCTTGCACTTAGTCCAGCACAAAAGACTGGACTCTTTTAACACTCAATAGTCTCTTATCTGTGTGGTTTTCCTTTTGCATTGCATGCTGCTCTTCTGCTTCTGACCTTAACTTTAGATGGTTCACCATCTTGCTTCCCTTGAAGATAGCTATCCTAGACCAGAAAAGCAAGGAAGGCCTTAATACCATAGTTTCTCTGCTAACTGAGAGGCTTTAGAGTGCTTCCTGGGAAAAGAAAGCCTGAGAGACATCCTTGCATCCTGAGGATCATGTGTCTGGCCCTGGGGAAATGTCTTTAGTTAGTGTTTTACATGCTTCTCCTGCAGATACAGTGGACAGTGTTTATGGATACTGTAGGTAAGATATCGCATGTCACAGAAGCTGTTTTGTGATGTGCTCTGAGGCGTTTCTCTATTTCACCCTGGTACCTCAGACCTAATGCAGGGCTCAGGAATGGGAGCTGCCCAGCTAGATCTTACTTGTGTCCTTGTGTTGCTGGCAAACTGCAGGGTTCAGCGTAGTATGGGGTGTGTTCTGTTCTGGTAGATTTATTCATAGGAACATTCTAAGTGAATTTGATTGCACCAAGGAATGTGGAAATTGTCAAAGATACTGACTCAGTATACCCTTTTTCCACAAGGAGTTGTAGATATTATTATTATTGTCTTTTATCAGTAAAAATGTTGCCCACAAAACGTTCCACCTGTGTACCTTTCAGTTCGATAGCTCTCAGGTACCAGCGACTGAAGTGGAAGGCAGTGAGGAGTAAGTTATTGTCTGCATCATCAGAAACACAAGTACCTGCTGACTTAAAGCAATGGCCCAGTGCTACTAAAAGGAACATTTGCTCTACTGCACTCTAGCGCTGGGGCCTACTCAGAAATACTCTTTTTCTATTCAGTTGTTCCAGAACTAATTTTAAGACGTTACCAGGCAGGGAGGATCAAGCCCTGCAGGCTGCATGCAGGGCTGTGGCAGGCCACCCTGCTCTCCTGCCTTCCCAGGATGCTGACCCGCTTCTCCTGCTCCCCAGCGCCGTGCAACAGAAAGCAAGTTATAGGTGGGTTTTTAAAAAACTTTTATTGACAAATGCCACATTAGGTATTACCTTGAAAATTCAGATACCACTACTGTACTGCACGCGGTTTACAAAATCCCCAACATTTTCATGTGTTTTTCAGAGAAAACACACTACTATGATTTATTAGCTGAGTGGCAGCTTCAGTACCAAGAGGTCTGGCTTCTGTGCTTAGGGATAGAATGGGAAATGTACTCTTAGCAGGCTCCTGCAAAGAAAGAAAAGGAAACCTCAGCCCAGGTAAGTAAATCTGCAAAGTGCTCCACCAGCCTTTCAGTCTTTAGTGAAACCAGAGTTGACACCTTCCTAAACTACTGCTGATTGACAGAACAAGATTAGGACAGGCTGTGTCGTTCTGTACCTGTTCTCCCAACCTTTGCTAGTTCCTGACAACTGAGATTTTAGCCCTGTGAACACCTCAGCTCAGTCCCATGAATATGAAAGGACAAGGTGCAGGGATGCCCCACCATCCCCATAACCAGGTGTGATGCCAGTGCTTGCTCTGCCTTTTCCTGTCTGGCAGTGCAGAAGATTTGAATCAGGGTGGCAGCCTCCAGCCCAGGTCCTCTGGTCTGGCTTAGTGCAGGGCCTATCTCCAGGCAACATGCTATGTGTGGCCACCGAGAAGAGACATTTTTGCACCCAGCATAGTCGTAGAAATTAACCTGCCCACCACAGGGACAGCTGAAAGATCAGATTCCATGGCTCTAAAAGAAAAACATCCGCAAAACAGGCCCTAGATATGGTCTGATAGCATGTATGTGAAGCAGTTGCTCACTCTGCCAACAGACACAGCCAGAACTGCTGCTCACAGCCCCTCAGCACTGCTGTCCAGACAGCCTAGGACACAAAATGAGCTAAGGAGAGGAGCGTGTTCCTCCCTGGAGGCAGTTTTCCCTCCTCTTCCTCATGGATGATGCACAAACATGGAGTAAGATGCTGTTACTCAGGTGGCCAAGCCAACCATTTCCAACCACCAGGTTGTGGCACTCCAACCTGACAGGGAGGAGCTGAACCCCCTTTGTAGTGTGTCAGTGTCAGCACACAAGGGCAAACTTAAGGCCATGGAACAGGGTCTCTACCTGCTGCGGACTTGCCTTTTGCAGCTGTTTTCTTATAAAGTTAAAAACTTCATAAACGATTACAGCTTGGCCTGCTGCAGCTCTGCCACACTGACAGCAAATGCATTCACCTCCCCTGCAGGCTGCCTGTGCAGACATTTCTCTGCGGGTTGGCTGGAGGTACCTGACTGCAGCACAGGCTGGAACTGGCCAGACATGCAGATCTCCTCCTGCTTCTGGCGCACGATGCGCTGGATGGCAGGGGGCAGGCCACGGGGGTTGCGAGAGAAGATCAGGGAGTAGCCATCATCGCAGGAGCCGTCCTCCTTCAGGCTGCGGCAGGCGTAAGTAATGGCGTAGTTATCATAGTCGGTGTCAATCACCCAGTAGTTGTCCCCTGAAACAGAGCACATGTTTGTCACTGTAGGCACCGTAGACTGATGGCGGACTGGGCTGTGCAGCAGAGAGAGGCCACACTTCAGCAGAGGGCTGGGCAGCCTCCTGCGGGACTGAGAGTCCCACGCTCCCAGCAGGTCTCCACCTGTCAGGTGAAGAACTGGGGCAGACATGGTGCAGCCTGAGTTGCGGTTCACCAATGCACAAATCCAGGCAGTGGTAAGCTTTAGGCAGCACAGGGAGGAGGCAGGAAGAGGCACTCACCACCACTGGACAGATAGCTCGCCAGGCCCTGGTACGTCATGTACATCTTTGCAGGAGTGGTCGGGTCTGGCACTGTGTACTGAGCAGCCATGTCAGCACAGATTACCCAGAACCTGCAACGAGACCCACAGGACTGATGGTAAGACTCTGGGTGAACCCCACTGAGGACTGGGCAGGTTCACTTCAACAGCCTTGGACACAGCCATTCCTAGCGCAAAGCTAGTCTGCTATTAAATGCAGTGAGTTTGTGGCTCCATCGTTGCTGATGCCTGGCTGCTCTGCTATGGCCCCACTATCTACAGAGCTGCCATGCTCTGGCTAGGCCAGGCTCCAGACCTTCTGCTGGGAGCGAGCGCTCCTCTTCTTCCACCTTCCTTGTTCTGTTGGCACAGGGATGCCTGTTACATGCACAGAAACGAGCACAGACAGCCTCTGCTGGCCAAATCAGTCAGAATCTTTCACCCAAACAATTGGGGCTGTGTAACTACCTGGACAATCTTCTTTGTCCTCTTCCTCTTATGGTCCTTATTCATACCTGCTTGCTTTGTGCCTCCCCACGGTATGGCAAGTGTTACTGGATTTGTGAAGCGGTGGAAGGCTCTCTACTCGCTTTATAAGGGATGTATTTCTTTCTTATGCTGCCTTTACAGAAAGAAATTCCTGGCAGCCTTTATATCCCACCTGGACTCTGAAGAGTCCATTCAGGAATCTTCCCACCCAACTGCATGTCATTTTCCTTCTTTCTTATGCTCATTTCCTTCCCTTGAACCTCTGTGAAATCAACACAGTTGTACACTTGTCTGCCTGCAGGCTTGCTAGCTCTTTTCTCTAGGCTGCAGTTCACCTTACTGCTCCATATTCAGGATTGGGCTTTATAATTGAACGGGAGGTTGTGCAGTTGTTTTTTGATGCATCCAGACCAGAGGCAGGGTGAGGACTAACCCAGACTCAGAAGCCTAACTGTTAATGTACTGGCTTGATTGATCTTTCTTTTTGGACAAAGACAACCTGATTGCACTGTGCACCCAGGACAGATCACCATCCATGCCCCCACCTTCAGTACCTCGTGGCAGCTACTGGAGCTAGAAATTAAGAAAGCTCACCCAAAAAGCTTCACCCGGCCCTTGGAAGAAGCTGTCATTGTGCCATCTTCCTCAACGGTGTATTCTGCTGAGATGTTATCTTGAAGGAAAAGGCCTTCTGGATCCTTCTTGGCCAAGGCATACCATTTCCCTGCATACTAAAGTGAAAGATTATTACTTATATAGATAAATCACCGCTGCAAGATTAGCACTAAAGCGTTTCTATAACCATAGTGCCTTTCTAACTATCGACTGCCTTGCCCATGGAGAATGTGAGTTACGTGGGTACATCCCATGCAGGTCCTGCTTGGCGGTGTGGTAAACCCTTGTCTCATGCCCTGGGAAATGGGTCTAACAGCTCTGCATTTCTGTCTGCATTTCCTCTATCATTTGAGACGTGCTTGACGCAGCGACCCAACTCTGAAAGCTTCTCCTGCCTTGCAATGCCTGATGTGAATCAGGACAGTTCTAGTTACTGTTTAGCACCCTGCTTTTCCATGGAAGATGACAATGACAACAAAATGCAGCCACAAAGACGCCAGCAACCTGTCTGGAGTCACCCTGGTGGCTGCCAGGGGCCAAAGCTGGTCTCTAACAGTGCCAAGGGTATTCCCTGCAATGCAGGAGGTGATACGGAGAGGAAATGATGTGCTGGGGCAGACCAGCAGCGAGGCAGGGTGTGGGAGAAGTGAGATTAAGAAGAAAATTCCTAGGAAAGGAAAACAAAAACATGGAGTTCCTGGAAATGCAAAAGCAATATCTGGTAAAATGAAAAAAAAAAAATGTAAGCAAGTCAGTGAAAGGCAGAAAGGTCCTCAGAAGTTAACACTGTCCATGGAAACACTGCCCATGGAAACACCAGGGAAAGCTGAATTTAGGGTGTAACAGTGTGACATCCCTGACTTGTGGGGCCAGCTTTTCTATGACACTCGGGAGGTTAGGCAGTAACAGGGCAAGCAAACTGTAGAAGCAGCATTTGAGAGACAGCGTGTGGAAGAAGTTAACTTCTTGGTGAGAAGCCCCTTTAAGCAACCTCTAAGTTGGAAAACAAGCTCATATAGTGAAGTTTCTTCACACATAATTCTGTTTACCAAGATGAAGTAACCATAATTACCCTTTTTGGATCAAAATTGTCTTTCACAGAGAAAGAGTCCACTGCACAGGTCTGAGCTAGGGTATATTCAACCGTGGAGAAGATTGATGCCAGGAAAACATATTGTGTGTATTTCATTCTGCAAGACAGAAGCAAGTGGGCAGAGTTTTATTTCATGCAGTAAATGTGGATAGCTGGTGCTATGCCTACAGATATTTCCTGCTATATATATATAGCTCTTAATTTTAAAGCTAGCTTCTAGTTTTCTTCAACACTTGGTACTGTACTGTTTTTTACACTGAGAAGTGTGGGTCATTGTGGTGCCTGATTCCAGCCACATCTAAGCTCCCCTGGCAATTGCTTTGCAAGAGAATTTTGCTTGACAGTAGTAGCACTGCAGAGAATAATGTTCTGATGAATTCTGGTATAGCACTGTAGGATGGAAGGATGTTACTTCAGAGTGAGTGTCCCCATCACTTTGAAAACAGCAAAGCTGTGTTCACTATGACCACCTCTTGTCAGTGAATCAGGTTCCTCCTAGAAAAATACACCTTAGGTTTGTTTTACCTTACATCATTTCCCCCACAAACATAACAAATAATACTCTTTTCTGGAACCTTGATCTGCCATTGAAGCACAGCTACCAGATGGCTATGGCTGTATTAATTTCCCATGGTATTTCATTCTTATCCATACTTCTGTATATTTGTTCCTCATGCTTTGGGAAGAGAGAGCAACTGCACATACATTCTTGCAGAGTACTTGACCCTGAACACCTGTTCTGAATGCCCAGAAAAAACACGGCTACCTGTATCTTGCCTTCAACATCCAAACACAGCTATCAACCCAGGTCTTCTCAACGCCCAAGCAGCTACTCTGTTCCCAACTGCAGTCGTGCAATCTGCTCTTTCCTACTGCAAGATCTGCCGATCTGTCCCACCTCTGCTGAAGAGACACCTACCTGTTGGGTAGAGGTGCTGGAGATCCCTGAGACTACTCTGCTTCAGTCTTCGGGCTGCAGCCAGCAGGAGAGTTTTGTGTCAATCGCCCTCCAGCTGCCTTTAAATAATGAATCTGCAAAGTCACTAATTGGTTATTTTTGCTCGTGTGCCTGAATAAAACGCTTAATCTGGATAATCCATTATGTAAAAACCAACTGTAATCCTCGCACTGGTGTGTCTGACTGCTATTCTAATGCAAACACAGCTTTTACATAATGGAAAAAGCTGTCCAGAAAGCTAATAACTTTGCTGATGTGATTGTACCACACCTTTGTCTCATTGAGGTCTTCCTGCTTCTTACACGTGTTAGGAGAATAAGCACCGAGCATTAATCACAAACTCATGGACCATACATATTCATCTGCACAGGCACGTGTTCGTATTTGATTACTTGCTTGGAGCAGTTATATTATTAGCACTTCCAATATCTGCATTAACAAACTAAGATGATCTGTCCAGGAGTAGACAGATATTATGCATTGTCTGCTAAAATGATATGCTCTACTAAAAAAACATATGCAAAAAAATTAAGACTTTGCCTTTATATAGCTAACAGTTCTCAGTTTTCCTGTGCAGTGGAACATCTTTATACATATCCCCACTGTCTTTTCTTGTCAACATTTCCAGTTTTATAAGTGCTTTAGCTCTCTCCTTCCCAAAATGTTCTTCCTAGAAGCCTTCCATGGGGATGCAACAGGGAACAACAATAACAAAAGAGGCAGAAGAGACTAGGAAAAAGTGTTGATAGTAAAAAGTGCCTGCCATTCTTTCAATTTCCTAACATGATCGAAGAATTTCCCCAACTGCACAGGCTGGCTGTGTACTTTTTCCAACCAGGGTCACCAGAAAAGCAATAGAAGAGCCACCCTCACTAGAGATAACTGCAGTTCCTGTGGAGTAAGGCCAGGGAGTCTTGAACAGGGAGTCACTGAACAGGTACTGTTCAGTGGTCTGGCAGAAAGGGTAAAGCCTTTTGGATGTGTTGGTCTTGTTGCAGTGATCACTTGCTTGCCCAGGAATTTCTCAACAGAAGCACACAACCCAGCCCTCTGGCTATCTTGTTTGGTGCACGCTATCTTGCTTTCCAAGCAGCTTCTTCAGGGGTGCCCATTACGCAGGAAAGACAATGCCAGCTTTCTGCCAGTGGAAGCTTTGGTTTGACCTTTGTGCAATTTCCATTTATATTTTAGAAGGAGACAAGCATACCTGGCATCAGCACGTCTGGTGGAGTGACTGAGCATACCTTGCTCTTCCAAGTGAGCAGCATGAAATTGGCTTTCAGTGTTTGCTTTGCATGCAGAACATTCACAGGCACAGCCTACCTAAAATAGCAGAGGCTTCCTGAGCACGGGCATTAAAACAAAAGACTTTCGATTAAACAAAAATTGACTTTGAAGCTAACCATAGCCAGTTCTGTGGTCAGGGTGAGAGTGTGGGAGGACATGGCTAAAAAGACAGTCTAGCCCTTGGGTGAGTAGAAACTCGTGCAGAAAGACTCTCAGTGGATCGCTCCTTTCATGTCTCTAAATATCACTACCAAGCCTCTACTAGATCCCTGCCTCAGATGGGCACACACAGGTAATGTTGGCAGCTGCCAATAAAATATCCGTAGGCACTACTTAAATGTCTGCTGGAGATTGTCCAACAACACTTACAGGCATTGCCCTCCCCACACAATGGTGACAAAGGTATTGTCTTCTGCCAGTGAGGTGGGAAGACTGCATGGCAAGCTGCTCAGTAGAACATGGTGATGCTAAAATTGCTGTCTTTCAGCAGCATCTTGGGCAAGTTCACCAGGGGCTGCTGCATACCTAAAACTTGCTCCTGGTTCAAGAGCCATCTGTGTTTATATCATGTGGAGATTTGGGCAGATCTCAGAGGTGTTTCACTATGCTCATGCTTTGGGCACCATGGGGAGAGCAGACAGGACAGGGTTTTGCTCCTCAGCACCTATGGGAAGGGGGCAGCCAGTGGAGCATTTGGAGATGGTCACTGTTAGGAGCAATGGCACTTTCTTCTCTCTTTGTCTGTCGGTGGCTGACTTTATCCAGTGACAACAAGACATGAAGATGCAGGGAGGTGATGCGTGCCCAGCTGATCCAACAAAGCATGGGGCACTTCATGTTCTGCCTGGAACCTGGGTGTTTTTCTTTTCTAGAAGGGTGCCAAATAGCCACTTGCCAAACTAATCCTTCAGCTGCAGCTGTCTGCTCACCTTATGTACTGTACCCTAGGGATCAGCAGGGTCCCTGAAGTGCTGGCAGCCCCCAACACTGCCTGTGAAGCTCTGTTAGTTTAGACACAGCATCTTACCTGTAAGGCCTTGTCCATGTGCTGTGCTGCCCTGTCCGTGCCTTCGCCTCTTGTTCCCCAGAAGAAGTTGCTGTGTTTAGAAGTGGGAAGAACATGAACAGGAGGCCATAAATGCTTGGCAAGCTACAGATTGTCAAGAAGACTAATTTCACTAGCTGCTTTTTGAGGGTTAGGTGCCCACCAGCTTTTCAAACAACCCTCCCTGAAATAAAATCCGCACTCAGAATTGTTCTTTTCCACTCCAAAGTGGTGACTTAAGAGAGAATGAACTGCAGCATTTTCTGTAAATTAGAATGGCTTTGAAACACTTATCACTTCATCTGTTTCCAACAAAAGAGATTAGTTTATGTCCCTGCGAGACATAGGTGACACTTGAAGCCATGCTTAGGTGACCACTTAATCCCTTGGAGATTATCGACATGCTAATAATAGCTAATCACAGCCCAAGATTTTGGTTGGTGACTGCAACATCTGTCACTCCATTATTTGCTGTTTGGAGCAACAAGAAAACAGTATCAACCTAACCTTCATTTTAACAGTATTACTGTAGTTTATGCTGGTCATAGGGAAAAAAAAAAAAAGGGGGGAGGAAAGCATCAAAGTATGCTCCTGGAGTGGTTAAATTTGATGTAACATGAAGTGGATCTTATGAAAACAAAGGAGCACAGGAGGGTCTGGTTGTCAGAGAAGGCATCCAGGAGCCTCTTTCAGGCCTGCTCATCAAAACTGGCTACTGTTTATCCAATAGGTGCTAACACTAAATAAAATGTACAGTCCATTGGACTAAGCACGAGAGTCTGAATGGCCTACAGTAAAGCAGGATGGCAGATGAGATAATTAATGGCATATTCTGCCTATCCTATGAAATACAGAAGCAGCAGTTTTGGCTTTCCTATCCCTAACAGCCCCCTTCTGATGCCTTATTATTGGAATAAGTGTTGGGTAAACTGCTCTGGGAATTACTGCAATTGTACTGCCAGCTCAGATTTAGCAACGTGTGCTAGCTCAGCAGCTGATAGCACAGTCTGAGATCTCTAAATAGCCTCCAGCATCAGGCCTTCAGTTCCCTGCTGCCCAGGAGGCAATTAAGTTGTGGACATGTTTACCAACGTGCTGGAGAACAATTGCCGGTAGATGGATTTTGAGTTGCCCTTGTCACAGACACAGTGGTGGTTATTGTGCTGTAAGTCAGGAGAATTTCCAGCTGTAGCTTCAGTGCCAGTTCATGCTGTCAGGGACGCAGGGCATCCTTCTGGGGTTGTCAAATGTGTGCCCGCAATCCTGGAGGATCTACATCCTCATCCCGGGTCTGCCAAAGCCTGACAGGATGATGATGGCCTGCCCTGCTTCCTTGCCAAAGCAGGAAGCAGGAGAATGGAGGCTTCCTTGTGGTGGCAGGCCACATGAAGGCCACTGGCTGAGGACTTCTTGGTTTCTGTGACTTCCGCTCCAAAATGCTGATCTTTCCTGACAAAGACAGTGGTGCAATACCGATGACAGACAAATCACTTGAAGTTTGTTCCTCTGTGATTCAGGGGTAAGGTTCTTGGGTGTGTTGCGTCATTAGATAAAAAAGCAGCATAAATCACTGCCGTATGATTGTTAAGGCACAATTTAAATACTTCATTGCTTTAAATGACATAAACTGAAAGGCATTCTTCCCTTCTGGAATACGATAATGATATTCTTGCTAAACATATTAACTGGCACTTTGCAGACCAGGGGTCATTTGCTCCTCTGCACATGACACACAGCTCAGGTGGAGAAGGACTCACATGTGCTCCCGTCTTGCAAGAGAAAACGAGAGGACACAGAAGAAACAAGGAGCCAACCACAAGGGGTGGTTGGCCTGGAGGGTGTCCTCTTCCATCCTGCCCACCCCTCTGCAGCAGGGGAGGAAGGCATTAGGCTCCACCACCACTGCTTGCATGCCACCCACTTCAGCAACAGCTGCAACTTGAATTTCAAAAATGTGCAAGGACATTAGCTTTTTTCTTGGAGCTATTGCAAAGTTTCTGAGACCTCAGATGGGCTGTTTCTCTAAGACCTGCTGCCCAGCAGGCAGATGAGTCCTGAATGTCTGTGTCCTTTCTTTCCAAGGCTCCACTACAGTTGGTATTATATTTTATAGAATCATAGAGCCGTATAATTGTTTGAGTTGGAAGAGACCCTTAAAGGCCACCTAGTCCAACTCCTCTGCAATGAACAGAGACACCTACAGCTACATTAGGTGCTCAGAACCCCATCCAGCCTGACCTTGAGTGACTCCAGGGACAGGCCATCCAGCACCTCTCTGGGCAACCTATGCCAGTGCTTCACTACCCTTCATTGTAACATTTTTCTACCCTCCAGTTGCACTGCCTTGCTGCAAACAACCTGGTTGAATTTTTCTCATTTCATGTGCACTAAGAGTAGAGTCCCAGTGGTGGTTTCAGTAGGCCACTGTCAAGGGTCTGGCCACAGAACTAAGCCATGGCCTCTGGCCCAAGCCGTGGCAGCACAGAATGAATGCAGGGCTGGCTACATCTCTCCTGAAGTGAGATGTGAACATGCAGGGATCTCCTGGCCAAAGAGTGGATCACATTTTTGTGTTGTCACCTGTTTTCTGCACAGCTATGTGGAAGATGGTGTCAGCTTGATAAATAAACTGCTGGATTTCGCCTCAAGTCACATCAGTTTTCCCAATGGCCTCTTGCTACTCGGTAAAAAGAGACCCCCAAAAGAGACCCCCCACCCAAGCCTGGGGCAACTTGCTGAAGAAGAGACATTCTTCTGACTATCAAATAAAGAAGTGGATTTAAAAAGATTTTTATTCTTTCCTAGCATTTGCTCCTAGACATACTACTCAGTTCTGTATATCTACATTTATTACTACTGAGCTGTACTATTTGCATGTGTTGACAAATTTATTCATTTCAGTTGCAACATTTGTCTCTAGACAGAACATTTGTATTTTCTGCCAGTGCCCCGGTGCCTAGTGCACAGAAGGCACCCACTCCAGCACAGGAAGCACGGGAAGTTTGCAACTTCCAAATAGATGAGGGTGGCATCTGCAAACATGCAGGGAATTAAGCTGTCTGGAGCTAAGGTCTTTGCACATGGAGGCAGTCTCAGGATATCTCAGTAACCAGGTGTTCTTTTCCTGGGGAGAGATGGGAGAAAAGGGGCCGTCCCCCTGGGGCAGACCAAGCTGCTGCCACACTGCTCTGTCAGGTAACAGACTAGAGCTCATTTAATTCCCTCTGTTTTTTGCAGGATGCCTCCTAAAGATGAGAAGCACAGAGGGTAAGAAATGTCTCTGAAGGTATAAATTATGTGTATAGCACAGTAGGTCTAGTTCCTCTAGTTCATGAACCAGGAACAAATCTATAGGCTTTAGCCTCGAATCAACCATGGTGTAAGGCTAGAACATCATATACTACAGAAAGCAATTAATGCCTCCCAGATTTCTCCAGCAGGATATTTACAGCTCCTTACATGGCATCTCAAGGTGGTTTACAATGAGATACTGCTGGCACAGAGCTTGAGCAGTTCTGAATAAGCCTGGATGTCCACAGCAAGATTGAAGATGGATTTAAAAGCTAAAACCAGAAGCACAAATTACCAAAGCCAGGGGAATCTGTACGTGCATGCAGCCAAAGACCATTAGTCAGGCATCTGGCCTTAGCAAGCATTAGAGGACACAGTTTCTATCTGCAGCAGAAGGTGGAAACAGACTAAGGAGGAAGATTTATATCACTCTGTGGTCCAAGGGAATGGTGGTTGTGAACACAAGGCTTAGTCAGTGACAGAGCTAGAGAATAAGGAAAGGCTTTAGCATACACTTGTATTTCAGCTTTCAGCTTTCTGTCTGTTTTCCCTGTAGCGTTTATTATACTGCTTTGGAAAAGGGAAAATAAATGTGGCAGTGTTTGTTTTTCAAAGCTATCAAAAATGATTAAATTATTACTTGTCTTCATGGAAGACTTTCTGTTTGTCTTATAATTTAAGCAGATGACCTTCTTTGAAGCTGCAAGAGCTTAGATAGGTTAAGTCTTCCACAGACAGGAAAATTCAACATTTTCCCCGTGTCATGCTTCTTAACCAGCTGAGGGTACTGAAATAGCAAAGTGATTTGTTTTATGGAGGGACCCAGAGGTTCCAGTCAATTCTTGGGGTCACAACATGTTCCTAACTCCATAAACGGTTAACACAAAGACCATGTTTGCATATATGGCAGACTGAGCAGCAAAATGGAAACACTGGGAATTGCAGTGTTGCTTCAAAAAGGTAGCTACTAGTTCCCATTAAAAATATTATAACTACAGCAACCTCTACTGTAGAAGTGAACATGAAGCATTCCTTAGCTTATAAGGAGAGACAAGAGTAGGAGTCATGACCTCTGCAGTCCCAACACTGGAGCTGCAGCCACCCCATAGTTCTGTTTCCCCAGTTAGTCAGTTGTCTGTTCTTCAAACGAGACACTCTTCACGAGTACATGGCAGTGCTCGGCACCATCATGTTAAGCTGGAAAGGCATGTCCCCAAGCTACTTCCGTCTTGTTTATCTTGGCATGCCATCAGCTTCTTTCTAAATGTACAGGAACATCTCAGAGCTTCTTCCTAGCCTGATTTCATTGTCCTGGAGCTGCTGCACTGGCAGTTGCACAGCATCACCTGTTCCTGTCTGAGTAGCCAAAAGCAAACACATGCCCCATGGGATCTCTGCAGCCTTGATTTCCCCCCTCATGACAACCCCCTTAGTGTGTCATCCCCTAATTTTTTCCTTTCTCAACAGTGGATGCCCAAAGCATGGATGGACATTTTCTGGTAGTTTTTGTCTCACAGCCTGTCTCATCATCACGCTTTTTATCCACTGTGCTCTCCATGCTCTCTATATTCCTTCCCAAGTTTCATTCCTTGGCTGTCTCCACAGTTTCTAATGGGTTCATTAGCCCTTTTCTTCTTAATTGCTACTTTGTCATCTTTTCTGTTCTTTCTTTACTCTTGAATTAACTGGAGTTAGTTTATCTTCCCCATTTGTCCTTTAATAAGCAATACTATCTCTGCCTTTTTTTCCACAGTGGCCATGCTTTCCAAAAATCACTTTTCTCATCTGAGATGCTGCCCTCTTGTTCTCCAGGCATCTGTCATCCCTGAGTTTTTCTTAGATTCTCTTCATCATTTCACTTCCACTTCTGAGTAGATCTGAGCACCTATATTGTGACACGAGTGGTCCTTTATTTAGATTTCATGTGTTCTACTATTGCATTTTCCCTAAGGTCAAACACAGCTTATTTGGGAAAGGCAGTTGAAGAGGAAGTGCACGGAGTGTACAAAAAGTTTGATGATCTTTTTTGTTCTTCAGCTTCACAGGACATGTGACCAAGTACTTAAGTTACTTACTTAAGTTTCAGTGATTCTTGTCAAGAGCTTTGGATGCAATCAGTTGATTGGAAGATGAAAGACACTTGTAGCCTCACTACAGAAGTTACCATCACTTCTGTGTCTTAATGATTTTTCAAAATGGCCATCTTGCCATAAAATTTTACTCAGAGATTGGTGAGGCCCTGGCACTGCTGCCCAGAGAAGCTGTGGTGCCCCATCCCTGGAGGCGCTCAAGGCCAGGTTGGATGGGGACCTGGGCAGCTGAGCTGGTGGGGGGCAGCCCTGCCCACGGCACGGGGTTGGGGCTGGCTGACCTCTAAGTTCTACCCTGTGATAAAAATTAAGAGTAAGAGAATCTGTGCATGCTTGCAATGGAGATAAGGAGGATGAGGACAAGAAGTCAACTCACCATTCTAGATTTGGTTGACTTTCTCAAAACTAGGCCACGTGTCCAGCCTTCTAGTACAGCAAAAATGCCTTTTCTCAAAGATCTCTCAAACAAGAACAGCTAGATATCCTAAATTCCAAACATACTTATGTGCTGGAGTGTACAGGAAGGGCTGCTAGTTTTGAACACCCAGGACTTCTTCTGGAACACTGGACAATGTGCAGGCCAGGCTCCTAGACACTGCTTTTCCCTTTGAGAGAAGAGTTTCCAGCATAACTTCTCTCTTAACACTAGACTATTATTAAGGAAAAGAATAAATAAATACTGGCATTCATTTAAAACTTTTAAAACACAATATAAAACTTTGCATTTATTAAGCTATTTTTTTGTTTATTTTCCTCTCTGCTCCTCTCCCACCTCTGGGCATGCAGGGCTGTGGAGCAGTGCCATCTAAGGGTGCTGGGGCACTGCTGGGGATGGAGGATCCCAAGCAGCAGCCCCCAGGTTTTGGTTGCCAGCTTCAAGGGACTTCCTTTGAGTAGGGGAGCTGGCTGGCTCAGGCGAGGAAGCAGACCCTGGCTCTGGAGGGGTGAGGGGCATGGCCAGCATCCTCACCGGGCGGAAAGCTTATTCTTGGACACAAGCAGGTGGCATGAGAATATTACTCAGTAAATCAGATAAGCTACAATCTTGTTATGCCAACGGATGAGTGAGCCTGGAAGGTTTGAGTGTAGCTGTCAATACATCATCCTGTAAGGATAATGTCTAATCAAATTAGCCACTTGCAGCTCCCCTCCCCCCTCTCAGCCTTTTGGTTAGGAGAAAAACATTGTTCCCATGAAGGAGGGGCACAAACATCTTCAGAGCTGTCATCCCCAGCTTTTGCCATCACTCTTTGTTGCTTTATGGGTGGTATCAGCACCACCTGCTTTGGGCACAGGCCCATAGATGTCTCACAGAGTACTACTTCCCTTGGGCAGTATGCTTTGCTTCATCTCCACTAGGTGGTTTTCCTTTACAATTGGAGCTCTCAGTATTGTCCATCCCAGGGCCACAGAGAGACTGTGATATGCATTATTCACAGGGTAGGGATTCTATTCCAAGGGGCTCCCATATATTTTCCCAGCTACCAGCCATTGGGGCAACTTAAGCATTTGGGGTTTCCATCTGAAACAGCATTTAAAGGACATCCAGCACAGCAGAGGTCTTATGCCAACTCTGCAATTCAGTTTTAAAGCTATTAAAAACAAATGTGTGCAACCACACGTGCTCAGATATTATTATGCTATGAGAGCCTAGCGCAACTTTCCTAAAATAGCAGACTCATCCTTCTCCAATATCCTCCATTGTATGCCTAAGCCCAATCAAACAGCATTATCCAGATATAAGCTTAGTCTGTATTCCTCTCAGTTATCATAGTTATGCCAACACGGTGCCACAGAAGTTTCCCTGAAGACCTAGGGAACACCTGCAGCCTGTGCCCCGTGCTTTAAATTTGGGGTATGTCAGTCCATCTTGATCCAAGGGGTTTACTCTGGCGCTGCTGGCTCCCTGCATATTGATGATTCAGATTTCTATCTCCTCTCTCTGTCTGCCTTCAATTACACTACAGACCTAGCCTAGCTTAATCAGTTTCATCCCTGTTTCTCCACTTCTGTGGCTATAACATTCAGTACTTCAGGAACTTTGGTCTTTCCCCAGTAAAAGAAGCGTTATCTTCTTGTTCAGTTTCAAACTTTGCACACTGGGGAAAGAACTTGGATCTTCTGTGTTTTGAGCCCAGAGTGTCACTGTTGGATACTGTTTGTTTTTCTTACAATTGTTTCAAAACGAAAACATTTATCTTGAACTGAACATCATGTTTTGTACTGAACAAAGTACAAAAGTCTGCAAGATTGAGATCTAAAGGGCTGTCAGCTTTGATTCAACACAAATAGTTTCCCCACTTGCCATTTTCCAGTTCCCAAATCAAAACCCAAAAGTGCATATAATGATTTATATACTCCTTAAAACAATTGCCAAACCTGTTTACGTCAGCTTATATGTAAAGAGGAAAGCTAGCTTGCCTGGAAAACACCATATGGTGCCAATCCCAACGGACCTTCTGTTCAGACACAGGGCATCCTGCACACACCCTCCAGCTGTACAGATCTGTGCTGTGATATCCGTTTGATACACAACCTGGTTGTTAGACATTAAAACAATTTGAGGAAGTGGATGGGAGCTCCCAAAGAGATGTTCCTTCCATGAAACCAACCTGGAATAAGGAAAGTCCACTAGATCAGAAAAGTTGCCAGGCCACAGCATGCTCAACTGTAAGAGAAGCTGTACTTCACCTCAGGCCATTCTCAAAATCCAGGTGGTAGGAATCTTCCTGTGGGATATCAGAATCCAAAATGTCTGTGTTACTGTCCTTTTAAATACTTTGACGTTACCTGGTTCTTTCTACCCCCATAGGTACGGGATGAAATAAAGCTGGCATTTTACAGCATGTTGGAAGGTCCCAACTTGGTGATGAGTGGAAGTGAAGACCTTGAAAAGCTGAAGAATGATTCCAGCTTTCATCATGTGTTATCACAAAAATTACTCCTGCCTGGCAACCTTACAGTGCTGCAAGTGCGGCTTTTCCTGGTGTCCAAACACTGCTTTCCTCACTTTTATCTGGCCTGAGATGCTGTGGACAAGGGAAGCTGGACCTCATTAAAAGTCATTTTACTCACCTATTTCATCCATCTCCCTTCCAGCAAGCAGGAGTCATTATGTGTGCATCACTTCTGACAAGAGCTTACTTGAAAAAGGATGGCATCTTTATTTCTAGATGTATCTAAGAGAAGAAAGGAGTGATGTTTTTCATTGTTCCAGTATATTGTTGTGGAAGCCCTTCCAGTGTGGTTCCATTATTTTCTCCGATCCTGTATGTCCAGTGTGACAAACGGGCTGTTTCCTTCTTGTTGTCAGTAGCCTTTTATACATCTATACTTTCATATCTATACTGTTTTGTTTAAAAAAAGGAGATGACTCAAAAGAGATATGATAAACCTCAGTCTTTTTTACTCAGAGGTCACATTTTCCCATTGTCTTCCAAGGCAACACATTTGTTGAGAACAAGTTGGTATAATGTGTTAGACAATGGAATGTTCCTCCAAATAGATGCATGTTCCTTTCTACATATCAGTTCACTCATGTCCAGTCTGTCATAAGCTCAGATACTGGCTCACTATCTTGAAATCAACAAGTGACTGCTCTCCACATGAGCTGGGCTTTCCATGCACCCTTGGTGAGCTATAGTCCTCCCATACACACTTGTTTGCAATTTATTTTAACAAATATGCTCAAAAACATGTACAGACACTTGACCACAGTTTACATGTTGAATTAATATGCATTTTTGGACCCACCAGTGGAAACAGCTGTATGGCTATGACAATCTCTGCAGAGAATCCTACTCAAAAAGTTTTTCCATTTAATTTATGAGCTACTAAAAACCACCCTTCTTCTTGCAAATATATTTGCCACTACCTTTAAAGTATTCCATCTAGGCCCTCCTCCTGTGAGAACATCTCACACACTTCATTTCATGAAGTCAAGTGCTGTGAAAGGTGTTACTTTTCCTTCTGTCCTTAGAATTCTTACTTTGGTGAGCAGGAAATGATGCTGGTTGGACACAATTTGCTCTCAACAAAACCACACTGGCTATTATTTTTCTCCCGCAGTTACTTACAGCAACTTATTTGTTCCTGAATTTTCTGAGAGATTAGATTTAAGGCAGCCTGATATGGGATTCTCTTATTGTTCTGTTCTGCTAAAAGAAAACTGAATCTATTTATTTTTATTTTTTTTTTTAGCATTTCAGAGCCCCAGAAGGTTATTAGAAATAACAGCTCAGTGGTTACTTCATGCAGTCCTCTAAACACTCCAGTCCTTCAACACTGTCCTTGATATTTCTACTCTTCCCAATGTGATGACATAAAATGTTCCTTGCCTTTCATATTCCTATTTTCATTTGATTTTGCGTATTGACCTTTCAGACTTTCTATTTGTACCAGTTCACGTAGTTTTTATACCCATCTTCAATAATGTTTTCATGCTTAATACTTTCTATTTTTCTACTTGTTTTTTACTTTTTCTCTTAAGATTAACCAGATTAACAAAATGTCCCATTTCTCCAATTTCAAATTCTTATTTCATGGTTTCACTGACTTAAACTGTCTCATCTTCAAGTTCTCTCCTATAGTTGTTCCCCCTGAATACAATGAAAAGCAAAGAAAGCTCCCTCCTGCTCTTTCTGCCACCCTTAGCAGCCAGAAAACTACTGCAACATTCAAGACCTTAGTGGATAACCTACAACCTGAAGTGTTGCATTCCCTACAGATAAAAGGCAATTAAATTTTTCCACTGCTACATAGTCCTTTGCTTGTTGCTCACAAAAATACTCCATCTATCTCCATTTGAGAGATCTGGAGCAGACCACCATACTGGTCCTGAGATGGTCCTTGTCCCTTCTTCAGAATATCAACGTGGAAGGCAATATGTGCACCTCTGGCACACTCTGCTTTCTACAGCATTCTTTTTCAGAAACAATTCTGTTTTAATATCCTGGCTGTGTAATCTACCAGAAAATCCCTGCCACACTAGCATAAATTCATTTCAGATGCTCAACCAGTTGATCCAACAAATTTCTTACTGCATCTCCAGTAACCCTAGGGAACTGAAAGGCAGAATAGGAAGATGAGTGAGATTATAAGTAACAAATTTCTAGGTCTGTATACCTGTACACCACTGTTTTACCTGTAATTTCTGAAAGGACTTTTCTCTTAGCTATCTCCCCCTACACTTCAGCTTGCATGAATTTGTGTGAGGATGCTTACCTCCTCTTTCAGAGGCAGATAACATCTAGCTGATCTGTCCTCCCTGCTGGTGGGAGACAAGGTCCTTCCCATTTGCCCTCTTCCTGAGCTCCAGACTTGCATGTGTACATATTTCTAATACTGCTGCCCCTGCTCCCTCTCTTGTCACCATTCCTCTAGGCACTCACAACCACATTTGGGCTGCTGTGTATTCTTGGCAGTAGTGCCAGCATTCACAGGGGCGGGCAGCCTGGACCTTTACTCCTTGAGCAGGCGAGCCTTGGTTATCTTCCAGTAACAAGGATGATTTGGACTGAAATTCCCTCTGTTCACCACTGACGAAGACCCTTGTGCGTTGTTTAATTTCCCCTAAGAGCAGTGACCTCTGTGGCATTTTGCATCAAAAGCACAAACTGACACATTCAGGATTAGTGCCTGATAGCATTAATAATAGCATCAATAATAATTTACAGCAGGAGATAAACATACAATAGAAGTGGCCCTAAAAGAGCAGCATTACCTCACTATTTCTATTTTGACCGTTGTACTGTTTTGTGAAGGATACACCTCATACCACTCCATCCAGACTTTGCATGGCTGGGGAAGTTCCCACTGCTAGGTGAATCCCAGCTGTACAGATCCAACACCATTCAGCTGTAAAGGTTTTCCAGGCCTTCTGCTGTAGCCTGAACAACATCTGCACAGGGAGATCCATGTCTGGTTGTAGTCTAGCTCAACTAGGACACTGGACTGCAAGTGGGCACAGGAAATCCTCTCACACAAGTAGAGTTACAGAATGGCCCGATCATTGAAGGTTATAATTTCAGGTCATAATCTGAGGGATTCTGGGATCTATCCCCTTAAGCCTATTCTCTTGAAGGTATATTGTGCCTTCAGCACAGCTAAATGGAAATATCTACTCATGGCCCTCTTGTCTGATGGGGCAGTGTGGTTCTCTGTGGCCACAATGCATGAGGTCTCAAGTATCAAAAGAAGGGCCAGCATGAACTTTGCACACAAAGAAGTGCAACTTGCATGGGGAGTCAGAAGAAAAAAAATACATAGCCAAACTGATCTCTACAACTGCAAGGGGCACAAACAGTAGCCAGATCTTCTTTTTGTCATTAGTTAGGTTTTTCCTTTTGATGTTGGATGACTGTTACATCATTCTGTGCACTATTCTGTTAGCAGGCACTAAAGATCCTGGACTGCTTCTGTTGTTAACATAGTCCAAGGCTGTCTGTAGATTATGCCTGCAAAGTCTGTATGTGGTATCATTCACTTCAGAGCCTCAGTTCCAGAAGAAAAGCAGGTCCAAACATTTTGCTAAAGGCATCCTGGAAGTTCTTTGCCCTTGTCCTGTCCACTGAAGGAGTAAACAGCTATCTTATTTCCTCACACATCAAATATTATATACATTTCTGCCTGTCTTGCTAAGTAGATGAATGGGATGCATCTATTCTCTCTGAGACAATATCTCATAATCCTGAAGGATTCCTGTATTTCTTCCCCCAAGAGACGGCAGGGAAATACAGCTGGGGGGAAGAATTTGGCATTGTGTACAGTACAGCTCCTCCAGCAGTGGCAGGGTCAGAAAATCAGGAAGACAAACGATGGTCTAGGTAGAATGACCTAAAAAAGATGGCCTAGGTAGAATGAATCCTGTCAACATCATGCTAAACCAGGACTGTGTTTTATATTGTCCAAGACAAGTGAATTATTCATAGTGGGAAATTTCAGTGCTCCTTTCAAAACAGTGAAAGGAAGACAATGCAGAGAGTTTCTCCCTTCAGAGCTGATGAAAAAAATATTATCCATAATATTCTTTTGCAAAGCAGGAGACAGGAGTTCTATTCATTTACCGTCATAAGAGCCTCACAGAACTGACCTAGAGTCTGCATGGACAACTGGAGTATGTGCGTATCTGCCCAATCTGAATGGAAACCTCCATTCTTTTTAGGCTGATTAACCACTTCAGCAGAGGGATTTGGTAGCTAGTAAACATAATTTATAGTTGCCGTAGTCTACCAGTAACTCCATTCAGCTTTAAAGATTGACATATTTAACATTCAGTGAGAGATGTTTCTTAGACAAGCTGGGAGAGCAGAAATAATAAGATGCTCACCTTGTTAGCCAAGGATTAGATCCAAGCGGTATATATTTAATTAGACTTTAAAGAGCTTATTTCAATGTTAGAAGATGCAGCTCTTCTCTTTTCTGCTACCTCAATACAATTATTTCAGCAAGTTTTCTGCTTGCCAAGTGAAAGGAGAGTGCTTTAAGATATTGTGAATACTCAGTTTTTGTTTGCGTTTAGATTAAGAAGAAGAAAGTTGACCCAAAGCTTTTGTAGAGGTCATCTAATCTGTTTGGTTGAGAAGATCTGTCCTCCCACAGACTCGCCTCCGGCACTATAAAGGAATACCTTCCTGATGACGATCTCTCTTTGCAGTGGTACAACATCTCTGGCTGTTCTAGAAGCAACATCTTCTATTATGAAAATTTAGGAACGACATCAGAAATAAGAGTGCTTCTTGCATAGACCACATCATTGGACTACTACAGGATCCAGGACATTCACAATGAGCATTAGTGAAGACGACGTGGAGAAGTTTCTTGATGGCAACCCTGCTTTTGCCAAGCAATACTTCGAGAAGAAACTGAAAACAGAGCCCTGTGATGACAATGAAAGTGAAATTCTTTTTGAGTTGATACAAGACATGCAAGAAAGCATCAACATGGAGAAAGTTGTATTCAAGACTTTGAGAAGAATCAGGTCCCTTATTCATGCCGACCGCTGTAGTCTTTTCATGTACAGGCAAAGAAACGGCACACCTGAACTGGCAACAAGGCTTTTCAACATTCAAGAGGGAAGCACGCTGGAGGAATGCCTGGTTTCCCCAGACTGCGAGATAGTCTACCCGCTGGACTTAGGCATTGTGGGCTATGTTGCGCAAACCAAGAAAACCATGAACATCAAGGATGTCAGCGAGGTAGGTCTGTCGTTTATTCATTCACTCAGTAGACAAAAGGCTCACATGCTTACTGGTTCAAAGGGGTCAAGAGGCAGAAGGGCATCTTGGTGCTTGAGCACTGTAATTGCTGCGTAATGAAAACTAACACACCAGTAATCAGTGTGTAAGTTGCTTCCAACTTCATTTATGGAGAGAGGTGAAGCTAAACTCATCATAGAATCATAGTCATAGAATCACAGAATCAGAATGGTTTGGGTGGGAAGAGACCTTAAAAATCATCCAGATCCAACCTTCTGCTATGGGGCTAGATTACCACCCCCCAGCTCAGGCTACCCAGGGCCCCATCCATCCTGGCCTTGAACTTCTCCAGGAATGGGGCATTCACAGCTTCTCTGGGCAGCCTGTGCCACTGCCTCACTCTCTGAGTGAAGAATTGCCTTCCAATATCTAATGTTAATTTCCCCTCTTTTAGTTTAAAACCATTCTTCCTTGTCTTATTACTATCTGCCCATGTAAAAAGTTGGTCTCTCTCCTACTTATAAGATTCTTTTACATACCGGAAGGCCTCAACGAGGTCCCCCCAGTGCCTTCTCTTCTCTAGGCTGAGCAAGCCCAGCTCCCCCAGACTTTCTTCATAGGAGAGGTGCTCCAGCACTCTCATTGTCTTTGTGGCCTCCCCTGGACCTGCTCCAACAGCTCCTCACCTTTCCTGTGCTGGGGGCCCCAGGTCTGGATGCAGTACTGCAGATGGGGCCTCAAAGGGCAGAGCAAAGGGGGGCAGTTCTCTCCTCCCTGCTGCCACCCCACTTTTGATGCAGCCAAGGATACTGTTGGCCTTCTGGACTCCAAGCATACACTGATGGCTCATGTCCAGCTTTTCATCCACCAGAACTCCCAAGTCCTTCTCCACAGGGCTGCTCTCAGTGAGTTCTCTCAGTTTATATACATATCTGGGATTGCCTTGACACCTGTTGTCACTGGCCTCCACCTGGACACAGAACTGTTGATCACAACCCTTAGGCTGAGACTATCCAACCAATTATTTATCCACCAAATAGTCCAAATACATGGGCTAATTGTAACCTGAGTATCTGTGATTTCCATCAAAAGCAGCAAAAAGCACACTCAGCAGACAGTGTGCAGTGCAATACTGAGGGGGGTGCAAGGAATTTCAGTGTTTTGTTCTTAAGGCCTTCATAACAATGCTTACCCCTCATACTCAGCTGTATCACATAAACCTGAATGGCTGGAATTACAATCTGCTTGTTCTAATCGTAGATATAAAACTAAAATCCATGTGACCCAAATATGACATTTGGGATTACTCCACCTATTATTTGCTTGTTACAAAGAGACCATCTGTTCATCTATCCATTTGTTGCTCAGTATGATCATATCCAAATGCTTCAACAAAATCCTCCTTGATCTCCATAGAACACACTAAGATATTGACTTAGTTTTGCAACCGTTCTTTTGCAAAATATACATCAGAATATGACTTAAAAATTTAAGGCTCTCTCTTCAGACAATTTTCTAAGAATAAGTAAGGACTTCAGAACTGGGAGCCAAGAGCTGCACTCCTACTCTAGCTCTTTCAGATGCTGTTGCTCTTATGACAGTTCTTTTGAAGGAAACACAAACATTTAAATGCTTGATCTACCCTAGTAGGCAAGGAAGGCTAGCAGTAGAGGATATGTAGGGAGAAGGTGCATTAAAGTGATAGTTCTTTCAGAAGCAACATCTTGATTGTGATCAGAGGCAACAAAGCTCTGGGCTTTTAATAATTCAGATAAGCGGAAATGTAGTTGACAAGTCATTCAGCTGAGCAGGAAGATGATGGGTCAGCAAGACCTTTCCCACATTCCCTATCAGAAGGTGAAGAAGGTATGAGTAAGTCATTGTGCAGGACATTGGGCTGTCTGCCTTGTGAGGACATTACCCTTTCTATGTCTCATTTTCTTTTGGTACTGAGACACAACGACACTGACAGTCACACTGAGTTCTCTTCACACTGCTCCTACAGCATGATCTAATGCTCTCCCAGTGGTTTGAATGGCAATTCTCTCAAGGGCAAGACTCCCTGTGCAGCCAAACCCTGCTGGTGCTATCTGCACATTGCATCCCTGGTCAACAGGCTCCTGGGAGAGAAAGGGCTGAGTTGCTCAAAGTGCTGGGGAAGAATGCCAGGAGAAACATGTAGGTGGTGCCTGCTGCATCCCCCTCTTGGCTATCCTGCCCACTATCCTAGACACAAAGGCCCAACATCACTGTGGTTCGTACTGAGGTCGCCATAACATCTTTCCCAATATTTCCCAATATTTCCCAATATCAGTAAGAAATATTTGGCACATGAAGTGACTACATATTGATTTCTCATGTCTGCTGCTGCTTTTTCATTCATGAAGGAGTGATAAACTGATAAGAACTGTAACTGTAAGACTAAGGTTGAAGAATATACACCACCAGAGAAGGGAATCCTCTGGACAACAATTTTTTTATCAGGAGAACCGAGGTGTAGATTGTTCCACGGAGAAAAATGAGAGTGAGTGAGATTCCTAGTGACTGTAATAGGAAGCATGGTTTATAAACTGTAGCTACGTAGTACTGCATAGAAATTGGTTACATGCACCTTGCAGTGTTAATACAAGGTTGGAGAAAATTATGCAGGAGATACAATGAAGGATGTCAGTTGCCTGAGGATGACTAGTGGAGCCTCTCCTTTTTCTGACAGATCTCAACACGTTAAATGATTATACTTAGCAAGATCTTTATAAAAAGCGTGTGCTGCAATCAACGGCCATAGCCAGTTCTTTGATACTAGTTCTATTACCTGTACGTTGTCCAATTTCGTACTACTTTTTGATCTTCCTCAACATTGTAAGCAAAACTTTTCTCTAGACAGTTTGCATCAAGAAGCTGTGGTTTGGCTTTAAGGCTACAAATATTTTTTAAAGTGCTTAATCTTTAAATTCTCCTTTGAACAGTGTCCCCAGTTCAGTTCATTTGTTGATGAGCTCACCGACTACACTACAAAAAGCATCCTTGCAACACCCATCTTGAATGGCAAAGATCTAGTTGCTGTCATTTTGGCTATTAATAAGCTGAACGGCCCATTCTTCACCAACTCTGATGAAACAGTAAGTGGTCAGTAATTCAGTTTCTACCAAGCAGTTGTTGCATTGCTGTATAACATGTATAACATGGGTTATACATCCCTTTACGTTAGGGATGTCTGCTTTACTGAAGCACCATGGTGTATATTTCCCTACAGGGGACCCGCCCTGTAGCAGAAGAGGCTTATTATGAGGATGCTTACCTCAGAAATCTTTCAGGGAAGTTACAGTGGGATAAGCCTTATCTCATACTGGTGCAAAGCAAAGCATTTATCCAGGGGAATTACCATGACGTTGCTGAAGTGCTGTTATGAAATCCAATATACACGAGACTGCTACTGCATCTGACCCAATTCCATTGTTTTTCTTTACAGCTTTTCCTGAAGTACCTGAATTTTGCTTCCTTAAACCTGAAAATTTATCACTTGAGTTATCTTCACAACTGTGAGACTCGAAGAGGCCAGGTAAAAGCAAGGATGCAGATTGGGCTGTATCTTAAAATCGAAAGCACTTTCTCTGGTTTCAAAAATGTAGATGATCTGCTTCAGAGATTTGTGTCTGAAGAGCAGAAAGAAAAGGCACCCTCTGGATGCTTTCACATAATCCCTCTTCCTCAGAGTCCCTCATCACCATGTCTGTCTGCTGGTAAACACAGGTATTGTGCAGAGTACAGGTGATGGAACACTCCTGAGGCATTTATCCACTTCAGGTAGCAGCACTGAAAGATCTCCCAAAACAATTGAGAACACTGTAATATTATCTTTCACGTTTATAAAAATACTATAGAATTTCTTCTTAGTGAAAGCAGAATTATTCTCATATTCTATTTCTCTCCTTCAGTAGAAATTAGTATGGAGGATCAATTTTGGGGTATTTTGAATGGAACCTGTTCAGCCACCAGTTTTTCCCATGATTTGTTCTTTGCACAATTCTTTTCACAAACATAAGACAATGAATGATGGCCAGGCAACACAGCCATCTAGCAATGCTGAGTAATTTAACTAAGGTAGAATTAGCTGAAGTTCATTCCTCCTGAGGGCTTAGCAGGCCTTGGGGAGGCATGGCAAGGTCTAAAAGGAAAACACATACCCAAGATGTGGAAGATCCATCGCATCCTGCAGGGTGTTCTGACCTGGGTTTGAACCCTGGAATCAGCTGTTCGTATGTCACCACTGTATTAGCAGATCCCACAAAAGGCGGAAAAGAAAAACTAAACTAGCTCAACTAGCAGATGTTTGGCCATCTAGATCAAAAGGTATCTGCAAAAGTTAACGCTGTTTGTTGCTTTAGACTTAAAACTACATCAGTACAGTCTGAGCAAACAACATTCTCAAAGATGTGTAAGACTTTTATATTGCAAAAACATCTGTAAGTGAAACATAATGTGCAAAGAGAATACAGTCTGCTTATGCAGACTCTGTTAGAGTCTTAGTAGAAGACCACATAACATTTTGCCAGAGTTCTTTACATTATTCCATGAACTTCCCTTCATGCATTTCTTTCAATCCTTGTCACTGCATTTGTGGCTTTCAGCCTTATGTATTGCATGCAGTAAAAAAGCAAAAACAAGCCATTGCTCATTTTCTATTAACAATTTGCATGGCAACAACACTGTGCTATCTGTGGGATGCTGGTAGCATTTAGCAGCTCAGGTTCTACAGCAGTGCCAGAGCTTTTGCATGCCATGGGTCAGAAACAGAGAACGATGCAGGCCAGAACTGTGTGTGATGTTTGCTAGCCCTCAGTGAAGCAATGAGGCACACTTTTCCTGACTGTGGCCAAAGCAGTAGTGCTCCACGTTCCAAGGATAGGTCCAGTCAGCTTCAGGTAGAGGCTCCTAGCACTTCTAGGCACTGCCACTGTTGTTTCTTGGGCCCTGAGAGCAAAGCACCCAATCAGGCACACAAGCACTAGCTAAGGTCAGCATTTGCACAGATGGCTTCCTTACCATTTCAGAGACAATAAAGCTCTCCCTTACGACCAGAAAGACTTCCTTTTTACTATTAGAAACATCTGCCTAATTCACTGCAGAACCTCCACTTTTACAGATGAAATGGCCTAGTAGCAACAGCTTTCTTATGGATATATCCACACTGCATTGCATGGGGAAGAGGGTCATAGGCCACTGCACACACAAGAACTGTGCAAAGGCTTTAAGGAAAGAGTTGATTCAGATATTTCCAACTCCAGCCTTTAGACTTTGCAAGATTTTACTCATGGATATAAAAAGTAAGTGTACAGTCTGTTTGGCACCATTACCTTTGTAAGACTGGCCCTTAGCATAGTACTCTGTGATGGCATGACTAGTCCTCGGAGTACATCTCTCCTTAGTAATTCCCAGTGTAAATAAGCAATGAATTTACCCTTTGCAGTTGCACTTTTGTTGCTATTGCACTAGGACAGTAGTATTAAAAAAAAAACAAACACAACAAAACAGTTTCCTTGTTAATTGCAAACACATCTGGGAAGTCTAGCTTCAAGGGAAAGCTACACTTAAAATTGGCTTTTATCCTGCAGGTGCTGCTGTGGTCAGCTAACAAGGTCTTTGAGGAACTGACAGATATTGAGAGGCAATTCCACAAGGCCTTCTACACAGTAAGAGCATATCTGAATTGTGACAGGTACTCAGTAGGCCTCCTGGACATGACAAAGCAGAAGGTGAGTGTTCACTGATGAGCTGCAAATATGATTCCTTCATATTATTTCTGATTCTTTCTGATTACTACTATCCACCGCTGACTGATTTGTGGAGATAAGGTTTACTGGGACAGCCAAAATCCAAGCTGGGTTTAAGTCATTATTCCTGCTTTGATTTGCATTTTTAATTCCATTGTACAAATGAAAAACATGGGATGAAGAAAAGAGGAGGAGAGTAAACAGTTTATCACTCGAATGGGACTATCTGAAGAGGCAGAGGACAAGAATGGAGACAAAGGGGAGGCAAATGTTTTTAATTATCAAGCAGCAATCCCAGTCAAAGCCTGCACTGCAAGCACAGCCTCACTAAGTCTTTGAATGCCAGAAATATGAGATACCAGTAGAGACACCCAGCAACAAAGCAGCCACTCTCTTCAAGACCTAATCCAAATGCATAGTATTTAGACTTCTAGGTGAAATTTAGCTTCATGGAAATGCAGACTAAGAGCATCTAAATTACCTCTGCAGCTCTGATTTGTTCTGATTGTTCGCAAGCTGACTGACAAGCTTTACATGGGAGTTACACAGCAACGTTTACATAGTGGCTCTGCTTTACTCTGGGGTCAGGCTAACTGAGGCTACAACTGACTGATTTCCACCATATTGCCTGAGCCCTTATAGCACTCGGTCATGTGAGGAGATATACTAAAAGATCATTAGTTTGGTAAAGACTCTTTGAGCAGCATTATAACATTGCCTAGGGAAAACTGTTCTTTGGGTTTGGTGAGGTAGCAAACTAGCCCAATAGAAACACTCTGGAAAATGAAGAACATGGAAAATATAGAAATAGCTGTTTGCTCTGTGCATACAGTCCACACTGTTCATTAATTGATGTCTTGTGTATAAGCTGTACATAGCCATATGCAACCTTGTAAGGCACCTGACTCTTCCTGGATTAGGTACATCATTGTACTGCCTAAGATTGATCTAGCCATGTCTTGTTTACAGAGTATCAAAACCAGTATAGTAAAGCAACAGTTACTCTGAAATTTGAGGCAAAATGCGCTTTTTCACTCTAAATGTACTTCTTTTATTTGAAAAACAGGAATTTTTTGATCTCTGGCCAGTCCTGCTGGGAGAAGTTCCCCCTTACTCAGGACCTCGCACTCCGGATGGCAGAGTAAGAGACAGACACATTTCTTATAGACTCTCGTCTGGATGAATTATCTCACTACTAGATTTAACACTGCTCTTCTTTCTATTTGTAGGAAATAGTCTTTTACAAAGTCATTGATTATATATTACATGGAAAAGAAGACATTAAAGTCATCCCGTAAGTGCCCAGACTGCTGCCACTGTTTGTGTGTGCTCAGTACAGACACAGAGTGCTGCTAAAACAAAGGCTGACCCTGATTTAGAGTTGTTTATAAAGAGATATGCAGAGGACTGATACAAGACTGAGTCAGAAGCCAGAATGTAGGATGGTGCTTCAACTCACATTTATGTGGGACAAAGATTTCTTCTAGGGCAGTGGGATTCTCCTGGCTTGTAAGTCAGGCTCCAAGAACCACTGCAACAAGCAATTGTGTATGGGAATGAGCTGCTTTGACTACCTGCAGCTTTGTCATTGTCTGTGCCAGCCCAAGGCATCACTTTTCCTTGGTACCTTTCCTGTGCTAGTGGCTGAGCCCATCCAGCTTGCCCTGGTGGTGGGGCACCCACAGCTGTAGCCCTGCCCACCACTCATCTGGATATCTTCTCGACCCTCACAATCTCTCCTGTTCCTCTGCCTGTCCTCTAGCTTCTTTTCTGCTCTTTTCTCCTACAGCCACCCCCCTCAAGGCTGTCTCTGACTTTTCCTGCTCTCTTAACTCTACACTGAGACTCTCATTCTGAAAATCACCCTCTCTTCTTCCCACCGAGTTTTGAGGAGTAGCTTTGGGCACCATTCCAGTGGGATCTGAGAAGACTTTCCCCACAGATTACCCTCTCCTCTAGTGGTTTAGCTCTCCAAATGCTACTTCTGTATGATGTTTCTCTCCTCAACCTTCACTTACCAAAAGATGAGAAGGGAAACATAGGTGGCTGCACTTGCAGGAGTTGGTGAGAGTGCTCCCCTCCCACCAAGCTTCCTAGTCACATTCTTTTGTCTTCATGTATCTTGCTTTCACATATAGATACACATGTGCCCTCCAACTCCTCACATGCCTCCCAGCATACCTCCTCATGTCCCTCAGCACCACCACTCACCATTTTTCCCAGTTGCTATAGGATGTGGCTAAATGTCTGCTTGAGAGCTCTGACACAAAGCAAGTTTTACTCTGTTCTGGTCACACTGCTTTGCAGCAATATCCACGTGATATCCACCTTCATGCTTCAAGAAAAGCTCGCATGACAGAAATACAGCAGTGGTTAATCTGGCCGAGTCTTAGCCAGAGACTTTCTTTTATTTTTCTCTTTGCTCTGAAACATGACCCTCACTACCAGGAATAGTTTTTTTCTTAACTCAAGTGCTCTGCTGACTATGATATTCTATGACCTAATCTGTACTGAATTCTTCAAGGAAAATATTTACTTGTGTAAAAAAGTTGTGCTTGTGCATGTAGATTCTTTGAAAGTAACAGAACTGCTTGGTAGCTGAGAGTGAAATGTGTATGTAGATCGTGCAGTCAGCTCTGCATTGTCCTTCAGTAAATACATATCCTTAATTACCCTTTTCCATTTTTCTCTCCATCAGAAATCCTACGCCAGATCACTGGGCACTAGTTACTGGACTGCCAACATATGTGGCTGAAAGTGGGTTTGTAAGTATATAGCTTGGACTTCATTAAGGCTTTCTGAAATGAAGTCTCATTAAAGCTGCTTTT